>CABIKL010003794.1:0-10461 GCA_902196195.1 Aptinothrips rufus | reverse complement strand
TAGTACGTTATGACGGTTGGGATTTGTTTGTAGTGTATGAACAAACCGCCGAATTCGTTAGTAAGGAAGTAAGAGTGTAGGGATTTAAACTGAGAACCTTTCATGAAACTGTTGCACACAGGCGAGTCAAGAGAACATAAAAGATTGTCAACTTTTAGCAAATGAAAGAAAGCATCAACAACTTCATCATACAGCCAACCCTTTTCAAATTTACCAACACCCGCATTTTTGAGAACACTAGATTCACATGGTGGCAATTGGGGTTCAATGGACTTGAGATGGCACAGTTTGAGATTGTCCCAATCTTCAGGATAACTGTAGGGAGACTGGAGACATAATTCATAGGCGGAGGAAACAATGAAATGCCATTGCTGTTGTAGCTACCTGATGGCACCGACACATAGGACACCGAACCACTTCCCACAAGGCGGGAACCACTAATTGGATCAACAATGGATTCTTCATCAGACGAGGAGAAAAAGTGCTTGTCACTTGGGGTTCAGGTCCCGTTCTTGCTCTTGCTCTTTTCGGCTGCTGCTGCTTCTGATGCTGCTGCTGCTCTTGGTGCGATCTGAAAACATTGCCATGATGTGAGTGGATGCAAAACAAAGCAATAGGGTGTTCCAAAGATGCCTGAAGCGGAACTGCGAAGAACAAGCCGAAGAACACAAACAAGGGCGAGGCGATTGGAAGGTGTTGGGTACTTGAACCTCTTTGCAAAAGAGAGGACATCCTTCTTCATAGCATTTTTCTTGAAGGAGCTCAGCACTTCACAGCTAGCGATGCCCACACTTCACAGCACAGCTAGACGCGTTTTACACTTCACAGCACTGCAGAGTAGACACTGCCTGCACTTCACGGCACAGCTAGGCGCTGCCCGCACTTCACGGCACAGCTAGGCGCTGCCCGCACTTCACGGCACAGCTAGGCGCTGCCCGCACTTCATCGCACAGCTGGACGCGGTTTACACTTCACAGCACTTTACTTCAAGTCGGTCTCGCTCGGAGGTGGCGAGGACGTGACCGTTCGCGGTGGAGAGTCAAGACACAGTGGGCGTTGGCCGGGCTTGCCGCTCCCCCGTCCCAGGCGAGCCGGGCAGTGGGGCGGGCCGGCGCGGTGGGAGGGATGGATACCTCTTCCACTGAACACCAGCCGCGCTCCCCGACCGGTGCAGCCCGAGCTGTGGGCCTGGGCGAGACCTCTCACGAAAACGAAGCTCGTCGTCATATTGAAACTCTTCGAGTTAAGTGCGCACTCTGTTCAGAAAATAACCGCTCTTTTTCCTTTTTTTTTACCTCCCTTCTTGCTCCTTTGTGTCTTTGGAGGATTCTCCGTTGATCTCTAAAACTCCTTGTAAACCTCAACGACGTCCATATCCGCGGCGGTGTCGTATGCCGTCCTCGATCCGCACTATCTCTAAGCCGGCTGTTTTGCCAGCATTCCCAAACTTCGTCTCCGCCGTGCCTGTGGAGCAGCCGAGATCGACGGTGAATAGCAGTGAGTCGCCGGCGTTCGAATAATTGTCTGTCCCCTCCTGATTAGAGCGGGTGCTTCCGGAATGTCGTCACGCCTCTGACCGCGGTCGAGTTTATCGTGGCTAAGGGCGGGACGATTCGGGTTCTGCATTATCTTTTGAGAATACAGGTTGGCCTTTGCGCAGGATTTTCACCTGATCCCGTCCTGATTGTAGAGGTTTCTGCCTCCTCGTGTCGTCCCCAGTCGAGCCATCTCAAGATGAACGAGACACAGTTGCACTCGTAGCCGGGCAAGGTGAGAGAATCGCGAACAACTATAGAACAGCCTTGTAAGACGCGTTTATCAGCATACACATTCGATCACTAGCAATTTGATAAGAATTTCGTTCGAACTAAGTACTTCGCGGCGCCAGCGAAATCTTATCTTATTTCTATTTATTTTCGACGTTCACTAAACATAACACAGTGACAGGGCGTCGGAGGGCGTGGGCCACGAGAAAAACGATTGGTCGATTTTCCCTGGCCATGGTGCTGCTTATCGCTATGATAGTTTGTGGTGATAAGATTGTAGAATATGCGCCCGCTTGACGTCGTAGGTTCCGCACAACCAACGTGGTGCAGCAGCCTTTCAATCATTTCGCGAAGGCGGTGTCACTCCTGGATCGTGCGGGCGATACCAGCCCCGGGGCGCAAGTTGTTGGAAATGCATTGTGCGATGACAAAGTTTGCCGGAGGACGTCAGGACGGCAATGCTCCATTGTTACCTGTACCGGTGAAAGCAAAGCATCACCTAAGTGAAAATGTCTTATCCTTAGGTTACAGAAAGCAGGGCAGTCTATTCATCAGCGTAAGTCTGATCTTAAACCCACCGCTGCTACCAAAATTTGGGGTTGCTAGATCATTTCCCGCTCCGTGTCGCTCCTCTTATCAATGAGGTCACCGCTTTATTGCACGAAGCACTCTAGACACATCTGGGCTCGCCCGTGGCTCGCATGCAAGTGGCCTGCCGCTCTGGTTCCCGCCGTTTCAAGGCTACTCCTCAACTGTGCCCCTGGGAGGAGCCGCCCGCTCTACACAGAACAGTACTCAGTTCAGTCACGCGTACAAGTATGTGTGCACCACGATGCGGAACACCACTGTATAAAAAATCGTCGTGAGCGAGTGAAGATCGGGTCGGGTAGGATGCGGGGAGACGAGCCGGCGGAGAGCAAACTTAATATGAAGAATACAATGCATGTATTTAAAAGAATTACAGAAACGTATGATTTGTCTGTACATAACATCAAAGTAATATTTGTCTGTACATAACATCAAAGTGTGATTTGTCTGTCAAAATCAGGCCAATCATGTGTCGTCAAGTCAATTTCCATGGTGGGAATGGAGCTTCGCGTTAAGCAGTGCTTTGTTTGGTGTGAGTGAGTCGTAGGGGTGTGTTGATGTGAGTGAGGATGTGGGTTTGAAGGTTGGTCCTGAGACACTATCCTTCGTGAGAGATGTAGAAGTGTGTGTTAAGGCTCGCCTCCTTATTCCAAAACACCCAGTTTACCACAGCGCTGAGCTGCTAGCGGAATGGATAGAGTCGCGGGTCCGCAATCTGCTTTTAGCTGCCTTGGGGCTTTGGGACTGCCGCCTACGCTTACCCGGTGCATTAGGACTCTTGGATCGAGATCTGCTTCTTGAGTCTCCCTTACTACTGGATGCAGAGCGGCTGCGGGATCTGCTCTTGGTTTGTCGGCTACTGCTACGAGATTTCGGAGATTGACTCTTTCCTCGTCCAGGGCTCTTACTAGCACTCCTTCTTGTCTGGCTGCGTGATCTGGAGCGCGAGCGGCTCTTAGCAGGTGACTTGCTGCGGCTCTTAGACTTGGCTTTCACAGCCTGTTTTGCAGGTCGTCGCTCACGGCTTCTCGACTGCCGCATTATAGATTTAGGCTGCTGCCCGCGACTTTGTTCCTCGTATGACTGTATGTTCATGTAGCCATCAACGAGGGTGGCCATACTTGCTAGGGGCTGTAAACTAAGAGGGACATATATGTTTTGTTGTCCACTTATATGCATCCAGATATTTACAGCAGCTCCGACTAACACTGGGTGCACAATGCAGGGGGCACATATGGTCATATCCCTATGACGGAAGGTGCGGACAGCATTTGGGGCGATGAAGCCTGTATTTCCCATGAAGGGTGCTACTTGTATGCTAAGTCTCAGCTGAGTGGCTGGAATCAAGGCACCTGCAGTTGCTTCAGAGAATATCTTGGCAATGGGATATCTTGCCCTTGTGGCAGTACAGTAGCAGCAGCGCGTAGGGCAGTTTGGATTACATTTGCACTATGTGGACGCCAAGTGAATGCAGGTCTTTTACTTGTCACAGCAGCTTGGAATTGGTCACTGCCCCGATGACTATACACACCCATTGGGTACATTGCTGAGTAGGATGATAGCTCTTGTGTAAAGTCAACACGCACAGGGCCTGCAGATATCCCCCACTCCACAGGGCGTAGAAGCAGTAAGCCATCCACTGCAAGGGCATTGCCCTGATTGGGGGGACACTCTCCCCGTATTGGTGCCTATACGCAAGAGCTGCCACCGGGTCCGTAGTAACAGCTATGTAGTTGCCCCAGACGCAGCTCTCCCAAGTGCGTGTAGGCAGCCTGGCTCCAGTGGTTAGTGTTATTAATGCTTGCAGCCTCTTGAAAAAGCATGAACTTGT
This sequence comes from Aptinothrips rufus, assembly GCA_902196195.1. NCBI lineage: Eukaryota > Metazoa > Arthropoda > Insecta > Thysanoptera > Thripidae > Aptinothrips > Aptinothrips rufus. The sequence goes on along the minus strand of CABIKL010003794.1, from coordinate 6,276 downwards.
CACAGGCGTGTCGGTGACTGATATCGCCTTGAACTCATCAGTCCCGCCAACTTTCTGCAGGCTGATGGTCCTGTCTGGCGACTCGAGCAACATTGCGGCCAGATCAACGCCAGTCATATTCCATGCTCTCAAGAGCGTCCCAGCCATTGCCGAAACAAGTGCACTTACAAGGATCAAGACAGCATCCCACTCCCTAGCTAGTGCTATCATAGGCGCACTTAGCCCAACCTCCACTCGGGCGCTAGGGATTCGTTTGAGCAAAAACTGCGTCAAACTTACATCTCCAGGATCGGGCAGGCGTAGTGTGGATATTATTTCCAGCGTGGGGAGAAGTGGTAGACAACGCATCATTATGGGTTGCCCCTGCCTGTTATACCATCTTATATCAAATCTGGCCTGAGGATGTTCCTCCCACGCATCAGGGCCTTGCAGCCTTGGATCGCCCGCTTGCAACTCTTCAATATTATCATAATCATGAGCAGGCACCTGCTCACGGTAGGGCACGTCTATAGCGGCGAGGGGCGCATCTGGTGCCATTATCCACGTTGAGCCTGCTATTGCAGCTGCCTCCAGGACGGCGGTCTCATAGTCCTCCTCGAGCCCGTGCCGGTTCGCATAGTTGGTAATAAAATCCAACATATCAGCAGGTGTGGGCAGCATGTCAACAAAGGCTAGCAACCCACCAGCGTCCCTTAGCCCGACCAAAAGGCTTGGTGTCGCTGGCCAGATTATTGAATCAACAACCGTGATTGGCTGATTCACTGGCATTTCCAGGACTTGGCCAGCAGTGGCAAGCAGTGTGGCACAAAGGCGATCCATGGTGTTTCGGACGTCACCTGGATGAGTATAGAATACTGTACCCAAGCGGGCTTGTTGCACTAACTGCGCTAAGCCCTCAGGCGTCAAAGGTGAGGGTACCAAAACCAGGTTTCCTGCTGCTAGGCCCACAGTTACTAGTTGTGCAGCCAACCTCAAAGCCCTTGTTAGCTGGAACATCAACAGATGAGCTTTGATGAACAATCCACGCATCGAACATCGCTTTCCTGAATTGCAAAACTGTGGGATGGTGGAGCAGCCTCAGTCCCTGCGCACATGTGATGGAGTTTTGGAGTGCACTCTCGATCTTTTTACCCGATGGCTCCCCATTCTCAAAAAAATGATTTGCAGCTGATTGGTCTGCACACGGGATTTGGTTGGATGAGGCATACTGTACCGTTAACCCATTGTGGGACAGTTGCAAGCTCCATTTCGGGTTGCACTGTTTCAACATTGCCTCCCGGGATAGGCACAGGTGTGAATGCTGACGTAACTTGGTAGAGCAGCAAATCCCCATTAAAGGTCACTTTGGGCATGCCCGGGTTCGTGAAATCGGCTGCTATCCTTTGAAGGAGCGCTCGCTTAGGCCTTGAAGGCGCCAGAACCATTTCACAGGAGGGCTTCGCAGTGATGGCCTGCATTGTCACTGAACGTTTTCCTGTTCTAACAGACTGAAGGCCTGGTGGCTTCCGGAATCCGTAGGTTTGAGGCTGGTTTGCAGGTCTGGGGAGTGCCGCTACGTTCTCAGGGTAGAATGGCATTAACACCTCATCCGGTGTGCGATTATCCCTGAGCACTACCTTCACCTCCTCAGGCGTCAAGACAGCAGCGTGCAGTGAGTTGTGTGTAGGCAGATTGAAGGTGGGGCGCCTCACCAACTCGTGCCAGCATCTGGCATCAGGACTATCTGCAGCCGGCACATAGGAGACAGAAAAGGTCTCTGTGGGCGATGAATGCTTCCGCAACCATTTGTAGCATGTTTGCTTAAGCGCCTCAATCTCTGGATTGTACGGAGTGTCGTGACGATGCAGTAGACCATGTTACAAGATGGCATGCTCACGCAGAAGGGGCAGTCTATAGAAGGCAGGGGACGGCAGCCAGCGTGACACCTTCCTTCTGAGAAATTCGTAGGCGACTTCAACCGGGTTACCGTCCGATGGCAGGGGACTGAGGTTGGTTGGTATTACTGGCGGGCTCAAAAGCCAAACTTCTCGTCCATATAATGCCTGAATAGGCAATTTGCTTCCCAGTATCACACGCCAGTGCCAGTAGCTGGTGTAGTAATGATTGGCCCTTTGAATTATCTCGGGTGTTATGTAGAGTTCGGTCATGGTCACATTGTCCCAACTTTCAAGATTTGGGGGATTTATGACGTAGTCAGGTGAAATTGCCCGATATTCAGGTGAGGTCGTTGGGTGCACAACATCCTCTTCGCTTGAGATGAGTGATACCACTTGGGTAGCGGAGGTGGCAGACTGGGAACTAGTGGCCTGACTGGTCACTTTGGGCACAAACTCATCAGCAGGCTTTGATGGCCCTGCATCCCGTAGGTCGCTCAACGAAGGTGTTGAGTGTACTTTAGGCACCACCGCACCTGTTGACCAGTAGCAATGGACCAGTTAGAATGTAATGCTTAACTATGTTTACTTAAATCAATTGTATGTGTTGTTTGTGTGTTGGCTACGTTCACTCACCTACGCTTGTAGAGTCAGTGTCCAGACTCTTAGTCTTTGCTACAGTCTTGCGGCGTGCAGCAACATCAGCAGGCACTTTGGGACTAGGGGTGGCTAGGGGTGAGGGCTGCTGGCCTGGCCAGCTAGTCGCTTCGATGTACGAACAGCTGAGTGTGCCAAGGGGGTACCTGGGGCCCCAGCACGCGCCTCTGAATCGGCACGGCGCCGTTGTCCTCTTTGACGCTGCAGTTCTACTGCTTTTGCGTTTCGCTCTGCCTGCGTGGGCGGAGCTGGCACTTGGGGAAGTGGCGGAGCCTCCTCCGGATCAGATGGCCGCTTATCAGCCATAAGTCAACTGCTAGATACCTGGGGGGCAAGAACCACCGGCTTGAATTAACTTTGCGTGACACGCACCCTCGTAGCTGATCAAGTGTCACGTGCCAACACAACTGAAAGGTCTCTCACACACAAGGTGTGGATAATGCGATCCCAAGCCTACCTAGGTTCGATATTCTATTGGTTATAAAACCAGGCCTACTGAAGGAGGCAATACTACTCTTAGCAGATGCTAAGAATAATACTGAATGAATGTTTGCATGCCTCCACCATTGCTTTTCCGCACTCTTAACAAAAACACAGTGGCATTTAACAAGGATTGTTACTCATAATCTCTCCTGATTACCAAAGGAAATTTTTAAAGTCCAATAGTGCGTGTTGGGAGAACCTCTTTCTGAAGGAAAGTAATACCTTAACCATATTATGAGTGAACAATTCAGAATGAAATTGCACTAGAAAAACGTTGCTTCTGGTAGATTTTGATGACACTTGCTGCAGCTTTGAAGAATTCTGAAGTCCTCATGCATGAGTTTGTTGGCTACAAAATTCACTCTCATCTCAACACTATCCTTCGTAAGAGATGTAGTGGTGTGTGCGTGTGTGTCTGTGTATTGTGGTTTGTGGTGGTTAGTCGATAGTTCAGCGATCGTTCACCTTTAAAGTTTTTAATATATATTCTTTAGCTGGCGGGAGTGGAGAGGGGCAGGAGGGAAGTCACGTGTACGCCCAGAGCCAATGGGAGCCGTCTGCCTTCCCGTCCTCACCGGCTGCGGGCGACCCCTCGTCCCCTCACCCAGCCTCAACGCGGGCTCTGCGGTGCTGTGGCGCGGCGTGGGGCCGGGGCCGGACCCGCCCGGACCCGTCCAGGGTACTCAACGAATTTTCAAACGTGAATAACTTTCAAGCCGTGGACTTTTTTTCAACCTTTGACGATTTATCGCTTCCCAATACCCGCCGAGAGGAGTCTGAAAAACCAAAAATTTTCAAATTCGGCCGGCGGCAAGTGGGAGAACATTTGCATCACACGATTTTGATCAGTGAGTCAGTCGGAAGCCCGGGGCCAGGGCGGCGTGGAGAATTCGCAAGTTTCGCCTCCAACTGGAACTTGCCTGAAAACGAGAAAAAGAGTGAGGTCAGCTTTAAACAAATTCTAACGCAGCGTATCAATTGCCCGAGGAGTATTGGGAATAGTCCTGCAAAATAATAATTATTTTATTTCCACGGGCCAAGCTCGTGCCAGTCACGGATTCAAAAAGAGGGGTTTCGGTAAAGCTGGGACGGGGTTATAGACCGTCTGTACGGGTCAGGTCGGCACGGCTCAGGCCTGATGATCTCGTTGTGGTGGTGGACCATCAGCTGCAGCTCCCGTTCGTCCGCTGCAACTGATACTCGGCGCATCTGCGCATACAGACGAATGCTCCTGCTTCGGACCAACTTGAAACGGAGTCTGGTCGCTGTTTGGCTCTTGCTTGCTTCCCCACTTCCTCACCCTGGCGATCATCAGCGGGGCTCCAATCGGACTGGGAATGGAAGCTATCTCCGCTTTCCTCCGCGCCGCACTCATCATCGCCGTCACTCACTTCGGGTTGTGAATCCGAGTCGCTGGGTGGCGGAGCAGCGCCAGGCCCTCCAGACGGTGGAGCATGGGGTGGAGGTGGAGGCCCTTCTGGCCCACCTCCTCCTTTGCCCCCACGCCACCTCGTGGGCCCCGACGGGCTTCTCCCCGCGGTTAGTTTCCCTCGAGCTGGTCCAGGACTGCCTGTTGGGCAGCCGATGGCGACTTGCCCATAAGATGGAGAAGCTCGGCAAAGCCTGCTGGTTGTGTGAGCGACTAATGCGGTTAGAGCATCGCTCACGGCCTGGGACCCGATCATGCTGATTTTCATCGCCGTGCAGTTCGACATATACGTGTCGTCGAAGTCTTCAGCAGATTCGAACCGCTCCATTTTGGGGTACTTCAGGATTGTACTCTTCGGCTGAAACACACGAACGAAAGAGCCACATCGTGCCATCGCTGGAGATTGGCCAGTGGCAATCTTCGTCTCCTGACCAACCAGATAGAGTGCACCGACATGATGCACAAGTTAGTGGATTGTCGTTGATACGGTATCTTGCACAGCAACATAGCACGGAGGCAAATCCATTAACTGATGGAATTGGAAGGCTGACACAAGTGTCGGGAGCCTGTCTGCTGCAGTTTTCACCAGGAATATGTCCACAGTCCCTGAAGCATTACTTTTGATACGCATTTCTGCGTCCTTATTACTTAGCTTTATCTTGCATTCGACCTCATGGCCATCCACGGTCTGCTTGGCCGAGTCGGTCCATCTGTCAGCTGCAGGCCCTCTCAAAGTCGCGACTAGCATCCTTCGCGACGTTCCCAGATGGCGCAAAGGGGAAGCCTGTTGCGCACAGAACCCTCTTTGTGCTAGCCCAGTGGCCTGCGTTGTGAACCCAATGCACTGTGTCTTGGTCCACTGCGTCGCCATAGGCAGCCTTGTAAACCTTTGGGGGGTAACCGTCGAGACTTTCGCGCCCTCGTCCAGTATGATAGTTAGTTTGAAAATAGTTTATTTTGGTTGGCAACATCGCTAGGGTAGCCTGGGTCTACTCACTTGCCCTGCAAGCTTCCAATATCGTGTCCTTGCGCTCTGTTGCATATATCAGGAGATCCCGTCCTCGGTGGTCACGTTCTGTGTGTCATCTTCCACGGCAGACGTCCACCCTGAGTTTATAACCGCAGCAGCAGCGGCGAAGTTCTTCATTGAGGCAGTCACTTCGCGGTGTGCCCAAACCGCGGCATACGTTGCAGCCTCCAGCCTGGTCTTCCTGGCCAATATCGGCCACTTGAGTGCATCATCAAGTTCCGGGTCGACACCGACCGCTATACCGAGCTCCAGCATTCCGTTGAGGTGCGGAAGTTCTATGTTCCCACTTAGTGCAGCGTTCATTTTGAATGGCAGCAGTCTGTCGCAGATCTAATTGGTCACAAGCCTTCACTTGACACGAGGAGCAGATCACTCGGGCAGTCCGGTGTACAAATTTCTGGTAGTCCATGGTAGTCCACCGGAAGTCCACGGATAGAAGAGGCCAAATTTACAGGCTTTTGACTATTTTCAGGGGTTATGTACAGTGTATTGGCTACATTTAAGGCGAAGTTATAGGAAGTCCAATGGAAGTCCGGTGTACAGTGTACAGGGTTAACCCGCCCAAGCTTAGATGAGGAAACGGTCTTTTTTCGACTCAGGCGATCGTGCAATTAATCAAAGGGAAGGCCAAGCCCGGCCATTCTAATCGCGCAGCGACTGCACTGCCTACCCGGCTCTCTTTCTCTTCTTGCATCTCAGCCGACGTCATGACGGCAATCCTGAACCCAGTGGCGCCCAAACGTTTTTCGCCTGGTAATGCAAAACTAAGATGTTCAGCCTCCCTGCTACCCTCTGGATAGCTG
>CABIKL010003793.1:0-10462 GCA_902196195.1 Aptinothrips rufus | reverse complement strand
GTACCTTAGACTACTAGGCATCAGACAACACTAAGTTTGTCCAAGTCGATCACTCCTATCCATACTTTAAAGAGTCATGAAAAAAAAGTTATCCATTGTGCCCCGGGCTGCCCTACTTATCGTTAGACCTTCCATGACGGCCACCATCCCAGGACGCCTGCTGCACTCCACTCACCGGCAGTCACGCAGCTCGCAGCTACGACAGCGACGAAGATTGTTGCTAGGTTTGCCATCCTGGATTCCAACAGTTGGCGGAACTGCTGCTCGACGAGCTGCGTCTCCGTATATGAACACTTCGGGACTGCGATGTAGCCAGTGCAAGGTCAGTGGCAGCTCCCTCGAGTCATCTGGCGGGAATCACAATCAATCTGCAGGGGATCCCATGAACGTCAGCGGGGCAGAGAAGAGCGAGGACAGATACAAGGGTCAGCATGTCAGCACGGGAAGTCCATCATTTGACTCGCGCGTCACATTCCCTGGCACAACAGCTTCCTAGAGCACGGGTGCGAATTAAAGAGTCCAGTATGGGAGGGGGTCTACATAGTTTAAGAGACACACTTGGCATTCCAGAAACAACTGCATTTGATGAAAGAAGCAGCCTCTTACACAGTGATAATTTGGGCCCTTTCAAATATTCTTTCGTGTCGTAATTTTCACTTCATCTTTTACTGTCTTCAACAAGAATCAGTTGACAACCACTGACTGGAAGTGAATATTTACTGATGCCTTCTGTCAAAATCCTGCCACAAGCAATCGGTAAAATTTGCCTATTGAATCAGTCAACTAAGCTCAGTACGAGGAATCAATCAATGATTTGGAATAATTGAAGGAGTAAACTGAAGGTGACTACATAAGTTAGAAAGAGTGTTGGAATCATTGAATTTTTCTTTTAATATCGGTGCCGTTCAGAATGACGCCCGGCCGGCGGTGACGTATCGTTCCGCACCCGTCGCTGGGTGGCGTGGAGAAGCGCGGATCATATCTCTGCGCCGTCTTCTTTCCTCGCCTCGATGGGGGACTCCCGCCCGCTCGGGCGCCGTACAGTTTACGCAGTGAAAAATTCAAACTTTATGATTTTACCAGAGGCGAAAACTTCATAAACGAAGACGAGAAAGCCCTGGTGCAAATCCAGAAAGAAAATCCCAGGGACAACCCAAAAATCAGCATCAAGTGAAACAAGGAAGAAAGCAAGTCAGTTCAAAGAGGGCCACAGGGCCAGATGGATACCCATACAATCATATAAAAGAGCCAAGTAACAGCTGCGTCAAATGACGGACTGACTCACAGCTGAAGACAGCATGCACCACGAGGTCTGTCCTCCCCAAACACCACCGTGGCGAATCACGACTTGAGGAGGTCATCGGTTAAATATTTGATGCAAGAAAAATTATCGTCTACAGCAATTTTAAGAGTTGCTTAAGAAAGGACATCCATGAAGGGGCTATCCGTAAATTATCAAGAGAACCTCAAGAGCTGCTGGACAAACTTTTGGTTCAACTTTTAGGTTCCTTCCCGGCCAGAATGAAAGTTCACGACATGAAAGACCCTCGAGCTTAGGTGTTGCTAACATATAAGAGCTCAGGGTTCGTTTTTATGCCATTTTTGGGGGTCAAGTGATTTGTAATCTGCATCAAAACTAACTGGGTAATCTTTAGTGAGCAAATGGTAATAAACTCAATACAAAGTGACATTCAAGACAGAAAGAAAATCAGTTATGTACAACAACTTTCTTACACTAAGGGTTTCATCGCAAGCTTATGAAATAAGTACCATTCTTCACAATTTAAAGCTTGCTGAATTTAAATCCGAGGGCCATTTCAACGTGCGATGAAGAATGAAATTTTAGGCACGCTCCATATGTTCGGACACATCTTCATCGGCATCTTGCATATCCTCAAATTGAAAATTGCGTTCCTCCCGAATATCTGAGATTGAGGAATTATCCGGGCGTGCACTTTAATTTTGACCGGGAAGGAACCCCAAAAATGCACTCTGAGCAGAAAGTCAGTCTGGCATCTCGTGACGTTCCCTTGCAAGAAACCAAAGGCAGATCTATCATCAATATCACACCTGTCTTGTCTCCGCGAAATTTTGAATGATCATCATTCACGGTCTCTCTTCCATGTTATTAGATTGGTTTTCCGACAAAGCATAGTACGACTCACCAACTCACAAGACTCATCCACGACAGCACTGTAAACGTGAATAAAAAAAAATTGATGGTATCATTGTGTCACTGTACATAGAAGCGGCGCTCGACATTGTACATCTCAAGCTACACTCAAATAAAAATGGTAGATTATTTACAAAGACCTGTAGAAGTAATAATGGTTTGAACTCATAGAAACATCTGAACTAATATTGGAAGAGGGTTTGACTGACACAGTTACGGATCTACGTAAAATTCTTAAAAGTACCTGAGGCCACTTAATTGTGCCTTCTTAAATGATATACAAAAAACAATTCGTAGCCGAGAATTCTAACACTTTTGTTCTAGGCCCACAGGAATCAAGAGGCAGACGATGTTGGTAGAAAAGTATTTTATTAGAGTTGACCTAAAATTATCAAAACAACTGAGATAAAAACGAAAGGGGTACAACATCATTGTTGCCCTCTGAATATGTCCATTACTTGGATGATTTCGACCATTGCCTGGGCGCCGTGTGCTTGGGCAGTTCCCGCCTGGAGCAGCAAGTAGCCCACTGTCTGGCCCAGTTAATCCATTTTTGGGTTTAACTGTCATCTTGTTGCCCAATAAATCTTGCAGGTATTGTGCAGTATGAAACAGAAGAGATTAATATTTGTATGAGAAAACATAGGGCACAAATGTACCACATGAAAGAATTATTTTCCTGCAGCCGCTCAGCGGCCTCCTGCTGGGGAGGGGTTCTGATTCTGTTGCCGATGGGCTTGCCTGGTTCTGGGCTCGAATCACCTCCAGCTGATTCTGGCGGCGCTGCTCATGGCTCATGGGCCAGCTGGATCCTCTGCCATTCTGCCTCATTCCCGCCACGTCCAAGGGCGCAATTAGGGCCCCTAATTGCGCCCCTGGTTCCAGTTCATCAAGGTCACCATCACCAGCATTCTCATCCCCACTAGATCAATCAGAAACAGCTGCATCTTCACTGGCGCTGTCAGCAGCAGCAACATCATTTACTCTGGGATTTAACACGTGTATGCCACCTTCAAGAGCATTCATATTGTCACCTTCAATTCCAACAGCGTTAGCTTCAGGAACCATTTGCTCAATGTTACCAGCAGCAACTTCAGCAACATTTACATTACGAACTTCCATTTGAACAGCATTATCATGAGCAATTTCCATTTCTTCCTCAGTTCTATCACCAGTAACATTTCTTACATTCAAATTATAATTCAAGGTGTGGTCCTTCCACCATCTATAGGAATTGAAATGGTGCCCACAGTGAGGAAATCTGCAAGAGAATCCATTAGGATTTGCAGCATACACAATGATCCCATGAATATCTCCCAGGTGAGTTGTTATCTGTGGTATTCCTGGTTGAGGATCACCTCAAACGTGGCAAGGAATGTCTGCCATTTTAATGCAAGCGCTTTGAAAGCTTTGGAGCTAGCAAAAGATTGTGTAAATTAACATTCATTGACCAAACTCATAGCACCAGACAGCCACACAGTTGCTGAATATAACTTCGTAAGGGATGTGATCTTAAGTCAGAATAAGCCATGCATATATCTTTTAAGGCTTATGATGCTCATTTCTATCCACCATCTACAAATTGCACACGCAAACGTCCTGCATCTTTTGCTCACCTTTTAAGGTTTCAGTTGTCTCTATGTTTAAAATCTTCTTGCTTCTTAAAAATGCACCGAGTGCTACATGGTCCAAATCCTTTGTTGCTTTGGCCCAGGCTGCGTATCTCGATGCTAACCACTCCTGACGAGAGAGAGAGAGAGAGAGAGAGAGAGAGAGAGAGAGAGAGACAGACGATTGCTAGCCTACCAGCGTTTCTTTCGACTGTTCCATCGCATGGCCTTGAAGTAAATAACGAGCTACTTGCACAAGTAGTAAGTGTCAAATTTCTTTGTATAGACCGAGGTTCTGAGCTCCATTGGAAGTAACGTCTAAAACTCGTTAACAAAATCACTAGATAGCGTCAACTTTGTGCTGAAACAAACTGTTACTAAAGCCGACCTTGTAAAAGTATTCTATGCTTAGCAAGGCCGTAGCGTCAGCCCAATTTCGGGAGGGGCCCGTGACATGTAGGTTGCCTATGGTCGAGGGGCACATGTGCGGATGGTTGCCTACCTACACGGCGCTTCGCATAACGGAGCCCCCGGGCCCTTCGTGCTCCCTACGTTTCGGGGGGGGGGGGGGGGGGCAGCCCTATGGGCGCTACGGCCTTGATGCTTAGCGTACTCTAACTAGCATTTGCGGTACATGCGAGGAAACTGGCTGACAAAGAGAAAAAAAGAAAAACCTTTAGCTTAGAAAAGATAGCCATAACCGTAATACGTTGTCTCGAATTGGCAACGCCATGTAGAGAATACTTCAAAGAAATGAAAACCTGAACACTCCCAGGCTCGCTCCCAGGTATATTCAAATATTATCATTATGCTCTTTCTTACTAGAAGCACACAAGTATTCGAGGACATTCTACGCTCAACATGAGTATGCAATACTAAACAAGACTGACAATAATCTAAGCAATGTAAACATTTGTCGTCACTTGACGACAAAATTTTTCACATTTTCATCTGAGCAAAATGATAACAAATCCTGGTCAGTTAAACGACACACACACTCGTCATATGTGACGAAATAATCGTCACACAGGTTCAAAGATGCTATGCATTGTGTATGTTCAACGACAGTGTCATCAAGAAACTATGACGACACTGTTTTTATTAAGAAAATAGCCATGGAATTGTCGTCAAAATGACGACTAAAATTTTTACAGTGAGGCACTGTACATTTGGTAAACACGATCCTTTACATCCAGCACAACGAATGTTCAGTAAACTGCCATCATCTATCAAAAGACACGATAACTATAGCAAATTTAAAGTAGATCTTCAGGCATACCTCACAGAAGACTGTCCATATACGACTTTGCGATATCTGGAACTCTAGTATTCGTGAATATGAAGTTGCATTCAGCAGGTGTCACCTTCAAGGGGCAATGGTGCATGCATGAAGATAAATGAACGCGACTACTATTACGCTGTTGTAAGTTCAGTTGTAGTTCAGAATTGGGGAAGAAGCTGAAGTTGAAGCTAGGTGATATAGTTTACCAATCCGTAGCGGCATCCAATGTCAAGGGAACGAATCACGTCACGCGAGAATGACGTCCAGTCACGTGAGATAAGCATCAGCTTGGCAAAACTTCGTGAAATGAAGTATAAATTGCCACTGCACCGGCACATGTCCCTCTTACTCTCGCGGCATGAAGCTCGCTAACACGTGTAGTGGTCACACAACAGTCGAGGTTCCAGCTCCAAGGTCTCACTCCTCTCTGGTGACAGCAGTGGCTTATTCTTTGCAATTTTCAGCCCGATCGGTTTCATGAGTTTTGTTAAAAGTGAATGTGGAATTGGTTTTACAGTTACGGGGTAGGGTACAGTAAGTTAGTGGTTGTCCAAATGTACTCCTCCAAGATCTAACTTGTAACGGTCGCTGTGTAGGGTTCTCACATTCGTGGATGTACATCAGAGGCTCGGAAATGACGGTCATTTCCGCGGTGACAACTCGATAGTACATGAGAAAACATGTATTTCCAGTGCAGCATAATGGTTTCAAGGCAGTAATTCGTTTAGTTTCCGAGCACACCGTGTACAAACATGAGCGGCGTGACCGTAGGCAGACGACGGAAGTGACAGTTGCAAGTGACTCCTTCGACAGTCTAGCTATACATGCATAGTAATCTTCGCTGTTTCGATTCAGCGGCTTTACCATAGATTGTTTTCTTTGGAACATGGATAGATTTGAATGATGCCGACAAGTAACTGGTGAAGCCCTCCTGAAACTGTCCTTACTGTGTCAACGCTTAACCTTTGCAAACAAAAACATGACCATCGTTTCATCCTATCAGGAGTAGTAGTTGTTTGAAATAAGATGTAATAGAAATCACAAATAACCGTAGTTTTGAACAGTGACAATAAGATCAGAGTATTTTCTCGCCTCCATATGAAAACCCGGCAATGTTTGGAGAAACAGCAACGTAACGTTCCGTTGTTCCAGGTTGCACGATGGGAGGACCTTGCATCCTCTTCTCTGTTGTGAAGCGTGTCGTTCTCACGTGGATCTTAACATTCTTTCTGTTCCATTCCGGACGCTTGAAGAACCTCAACACGGTCATGGTGAGCCTCCCAGCACATCTCAGACTAGACTCTTTGCATGGATGGGGAGAAGGGTATCATAGAGGGTAGCATTAAGAATGTTTTGACACATTCATTGCGTTTTAAGTGAATTGATCATTTCGTTTCACGGTAAAAACGATCCCTTGAAATTCAAGGACAGGTGGATTTCAAGGATGCGGCTATGCTTATAGCTCATAAGAATCCTTGAAGTCATCCACCTATCCTTGGATTTCAAGGAAACGTTTTTGCCGTGTTATACAAAGACCTGGGCGAAAATGTGTTGATTATCGCACTTAAAATGTGGTTATTTGCCAGTAAGCCAGGAAGTGCATTAGTTCTTCGGAACCGCTTCTCACAGCTGCCACGCATTCAAAGCGCCTCAGAATTTATTCAAAACAGGATTTTTTCCTTTGAATAGACGTTGGAACGGCGACGCATACGGCAGTTCGAAGGAATAATTCCTTGGAATTGGTTCTATGAACCTTCCAATTTTCCTTCGAGCATTCCTTCGATTTGAAGGTTTGAATTTTGCAGTGGGGTTCATAGAGATATTAAGCTGCTCTTATTAGCATTGTTTTCTTAAGAAGAAGTCCAGCAGCTAGCCAAGTTGATAAAGCTCCATACTTACAAAGTAACTTATGGTGGATGTTTCAAATTTCATGGACTTTTAAAACTGCTGCTTGATGTTCGAGGAGTTTGTAAACTTTTCCCACGAGATGCCACTGTCAAGTAGGGAAGAAGGAACAGTTTTACAATGCTCTCTGGGTGCCTGAGGGCCGGTTGTGAACGCACCCAAGGCCCCCAGCCTTCTCTCCGGCCGAGCGGACACCTTATTACATTCCTCTTCTAGGGTCCATATCGCATCAACTTCAAGCACTTGGAGCATTGTCCTCCACATCTGCAGCCAAAGGTTCCTCTGGATTTTCATTTTCGAGGTCAGCGAAGCCGTAAGGACCCAGACGACTGGACTTTCTGGGGCAATTTTACCACGCGCTTCACGTGGGATGATTCTCAAAACGTGAGAAACTATTTGTTCTTTTGAGGTTAAATCACCTAACCTAACCTAACCACGGCCAAGCAGCTACAGCTACTGTTCCCGCGCGATACCTCTGGCTTGCTTTTTTTCACTCCATACCGACAAACGTTTGATGAAGGTAGAGCCAGTAACACACTTGCAAATGCACAGTGCTCTTGGGATATGATCTGAAGTCTCTGGACCGCACTTCACCTCACGCTCTTTCGCATTAAATCAGCACTCTATTTCAACTCTTGCTTGGATGTTTGGACCCAAAATGCGCTCCTTACAACTGTCAGTGTGACGTTACGCGGGGGGGGGGGGGGGGGGGGGGGGGGGGGGGGGGGGGCACAGCTTTATCATGGATCAGAAGCCGCATTGCGAGTGACTCGGCGCCTTGAGCACATCCTTCTGGGAGCCTCGCGCACTGCCAGTCTTGGTGTTGTATGTACATCGCGGGCCGGGCGACGACTGAATGAGTAGGGAAACAAAGTAAACTCCAGCTGAGGCGCACAAAGTTGGCGGTGAACGTCACTGTACACTGCGCACGCCGCTAACTAGTCCGCACGTCCCCAAAACTTTGACGGCAGTAATCTCCATTGGCCATCGATACAGACCTCCCCCCTCCCTATCTCCCCCCACCCTCCCTCACCTCCAGCACAGCGCCGATTACTTCCACTCGAAACAGCCAAAGTGAAACCGACGCTCAGATGTCTGTGATAATGCAACTCATAAATGTGGGTCTAAGTCAAAACTTTGCGCATTTCCTTGGCCGTCGGCGGCGGGCGGTGCGGCGGTGCGGGCCTCTGATCGGAGCACTTTGTTTTGTTCTTTGCGCTGAGGGCTGTTCACTGTACTATAGTGCCGCCGCAATATGCTGACACGACGCCGATGGTACGCGACTCTCACCTCTCCATAAATCAGGCTCCAACCGCCCCGCCCCGCCCCGCACCGCACCTCGCCACAGAGAACATCCTCATCCCCGTTCACATTGAAACCGGCTGCGGATCGCGTATTACCCACGCAGCGCCGAGCGGCATGATCTAGCGAAAAGAAGCGGGAAAGGGATTTACAGAAGAAATGAGGATGAAGGGATATGAGGAGTACGGACCAAATGGGTACGCAGAAAGGAAGGTTTAAGTCAACGTCCTCTATCCTACCATCTAGTCTCACGTCAGGTACAAGGCTGACAGTTGCGAGGCGTCCCTGCTCACTTCCGATTCGACTGTGAGTGCACTCACTGGGGGTGCAATTGAATGGGCCGGAGTATGAAGTGACTACAGCCAGTACATAACATAAATAGGTGTGAATTTAGTACTTTTTTTACTTCTTTTTTTTGCGTTTGCATGACTATTTTTCTGAAAATTATACGATTTTAATGACTGGAACAGTGTGTGAAGTAACTAAAAAAATGTGACACTAAGGAGAGGCTAAAGATTGTGAGGTATACGTAGCGGCAATGTGACGCACATAGGCTGCGGAGAATAGACGGAACCGGACGGAACGTTAAAAACGGCGCAGGTATATCGCAGCAACTACTGCCGGTCGATGAACTGAACAGGACCGAGAGTATGAGAATGTGCTCCACCCTGGCTCCACCCCTCAGATGAGCTCCTTCCTCCACCACTAACCCCGCGCACTGCAGTCATCAATATGACTTATGGGCCGCGCATCGCCACGCACTGCATACCAACAATAGCCATGTTTATACATAGAGAGTGCATGCAGCCCGCGCAGCAGAACCCAGGCCAGGCCAGGCCAGGCCGAGAGGGAAGGTGTCCAGTGGACCGGAACGGAGAGTGACGTTAATGACGTAGCACGCAGCTGTTAAAAAGAAAAATTAAAATTTTCATGTGCTCCTGAGCATTTACTATTTAAGAAGTCAGTTTCCACGAATTAATTTGAAAAAAAAAATACAGTTTTTATTTTGGTAGAACGGCCGAAAGTGCTTTTCCCATGTTTCGCATCAATTTTGCGCCTGTTTTGCTGTAATTCTTTTAAGCGCACATTGTGTCAGTTTTTGCGTCGAGTGTGATCATAGGACTTGGTCAGGTCTGTAGTGAGGATACAACAGACGTTAGAGAATCCTCAGTGCCGTGCAGAGCCGAGCCGAGCCGAGCCGAGCCGTGCTGTGTCGTGTAGCATCGAGTCGTAACTCCGCGAAGCACCAGTACCGCGGCGCGACCGTCTGCAGCCAGTAGCGGCCATCCGGCAGCCGTCCGGCAGCCATCCGGCAGCCAAGTGCACTACATAGAAATGATCTCGGCCCTCACCTGCTCCACAATGTATCCATTACCCCCGCCGAGGTGTCCATTCTGTTGCAACCTACAGAAGGACACCCGCCCGACCACTCCGGTGCATCATTTCAACCCCTCTCTGCGCGCCTCACCCCAGCCCCCCCACCACCACCACCATTAACCCCGCTGCACCCCGCTGCACGCTGTCATCCCACTGCCTCGCCGCGGAACGAAACGAAACAACGAAACGCTGCAAATTCGGAACACGATGGCAATTTTTTTTTTTTCGTTTGGCGTGCAGCCCGCGCATTCAACGGCCAGTCGAGGCGAGTGATGCCGCGGGCCAGCAGCGAACTAGCTTCCATCTGCGGGAGACTTCAGAAAGGTTCAGCTGAATATCCAAGCAAAGTTAAAAAAAGAAAAAAAAAATGACATTAAAGCCAAGTGAGTTGATCGTCCTCCAAACCAGCAAAACAATAAAACTAAAATAATTAAAATAATTAAATGATTAAAAAAACCTAACCAGCAAAACAATAAAACTAAAAAAATTAAAATAATTAAATGATTAAAAAAGCCTAACAGTTGAGCGCAGCCAGAAAACAAGCGGCATGTGTTCTTAAAGAATCCTTTGCTGAGAATTGTTTTCTTTTATAACAACAGCTTAGCGTAGCACATTTTCCTTGGCAGTATACACAACATTTTGAGATTTTGGGACATTACAACAGAGATCAAAAAATTAGAAAAAGAATCCTCAGAGGATTCTGGCCCCCCATTTAACTGATATGTTACTGGTAATGGGTTTTAACATTTTTAATTGGATTAATCTTTTGCTATCTCGAATAGCAAACAGATGCTTGTTGAAGTAACAATATAG
>CABIKL010003792.1:0-10462 GCA_902196195.1 Aptinothrips rufus | reverse complement strand
ATTGGCGACGCCAAGATTACGCGCGCGCTCCGGGTGGCCGGGTCGGAACTAGCGTAAAGCAGACAGCTGCGTCGGCAGCACACAACTTTACCATACCCCCACCACCGAACTGACGTGAGCTGCTAAGCTGAGCCGACGCAGCTGTCTGCTTTACGCTAGTTCCGAACCGGCCACTGGGATCGCTGGGGAGAATCTTGGCGTCGCCATTTACGCTCATCTCAAAATACCTGCTGCAAGCGGATTCGTCCTCTCGATTACTTGAGCGTTAAGGCTTCTTAGTGCCATTTTGTTTATAACAACTTAGACAGAGCGAAAGGGTGAAAACAATTATTGTTCGAGTTTTTAGATTGATACGTAACTAGTTCTTAGACTCAAGGGTACATCTGTTGTTTTGAAAAGGGAAGTTCACGAATCACGTGACGCGTTGGATCTTAGAGGAGGATATGTCATTCTCAGCCTGCTTTGTTCGCTATGGGGCGCTGCGACCCGCACATATGTCTCGCCTCAGAACCTAAATCGTTGTCTTTCGTAGTGGAATTCTTCCTAAGCGTTTTCATAGAGTAGAGTTCAAAGAGTTACATTAAGATGAAGTTTGTAGTAATTGTGCTTTCTTGTCCTGTCAATTAAAATTGTTGGAGGCGTATATCGGTTGTTTTCCTTTCAAAACATTGTCTTTAAATCGTTTGCGTTTGCCTTTTGAATGGTTCGTCTCACATTGTTGTACACAAGCTAAAAATAACCTCACAATGGATGAATTTGAATGTAAAATTTAGTTTTCTCTCAATAGTTTCTCCAGAAGGTCTATTTCCGGAAAAACATGGGGCTCGAAAAACAACAAAAAGATGAATAAAGGCAAATTTTCCAGGGGATTTGTCCAGACTTTCCATCAGTAACTTAAGCGAGCCCACAAGACCTAGGTGCAAACACGGTAAAAACAATGTGGATTTCAAGGAAGGTTCCTTGGTTTCCAAGTAATCGTCACTCGGATTTCAAGGCAGTTGCCTTGGATTCCAAGGAATCATCCGCCTCTCCTTGGATGAAGTACATAAATCCTTGGAAAACAAGACATTGTTTTTACCGTGCAGCAGACAGGCCTACCTCCCAGGGGCCACATAGCGCCTGTCTCGGGATAAGTAGGCCACCCCACACAGTCGATTTCGTTTTGCTCGAAATGACAACTACGTTTACTCAATGTTAACCGATAGGTGCACGGTCACATAACCCTTACTCTGAGCTCGCAGTTATTTTGATCTCTAAGCCGATTCCTGCTGAATCCCGCGTTATTTTTGGTATCAGAAGAAAGAGTGGACCCTTCCTCACTGGCGGGGCGGGATGATTTGGTCGCTACTTTCTCCTGGGCTGCATTTGCACACGAAAAACAGATGAGCGCGCGTGGCCCAGAGCTGCGCTGTGCAGCTGCTCGGTGCTGGCGCACGAGGGTGAAGATTGTGTGCACATTTCTGTTGAAAATGTTGTGGGCAAGTTGATGACCTCAAAGAGTTTAGTGGTTTTCCTTACGGGTTTCTTTTCCCCGTCCTGGATGAGCTTGGCATGTTGACTTGAAAATTGATGAGCCAGGCTGAGCCAATCGTCCTCATATTCAATATCTGTTAATGTGCACGCATTCTCAGCATCGGTTACTGATCCAAACTGAAAACAATGGAATGGTCACAAGTAGGCTGTTTCGGTCAAGAAGCCAAATGAAAACGATGTTCGATTACCTCAATAAGCACTTCCCCGTCTTCCTCAAAGCATTTGAGGGCTGCTTTCAGAGGCTTTGTCTCGAACATGGCTTCCCACATGCTTATGTTTACTTCACAGAGAACAGCATCCTGAAACATACATTAATGAACAGCTGAATCCATGTAGGTCTAATACTCACAACTAAAATTCCAAGTGTGGTTCCATGTATGTTACCTTAGAAAACTTAACAGGCACTGAGACGGCAGCTATCTCTGTGGGCTGTGATAGACAAGATAAAATTTCAGTACGCTGTCACATCCTATAGTATGATAACGCAATTTTTTTGCAAGTGAACAATTTCTTACCTCATGCCAGTCCATGCTGTCTTCATGTTGAGGATGTATGTCATACTCGTGGGGTATGCTATCATTCTCGAGAACTTCGACCTGCTCTTCTGTTTCTATTTCAACATCTGGCGAGGATTGCACCTTTGAGTTTGTGCCTGAGAAAATAATATGTTCATCATTAAAAGACGCTGTATGTACTTTAAAAGCAATGTAAATGATCCTAATAACAACAGACAAATTAAGGAATAGTCTCTTACTCGGTGATGAACGTTTGTTTGACTATCCGGCTGGGATGATTCCTCCTGCTTTGGATACTACCAGTGAGCAGTTGTTTATTGATGGGTCCTGTAAAGCACAGGGCAAATTCAAACAAAAAGAAAGGCGATGTAATGTGTTGCTCAGATTTGCATTAATCTGGACTGCACCTTCGGAAATCTTTTTTAGGAAGTTTCCACTTTCTACTTGGGTACTCTTTTCAAGGGGCAGGGAAAACATTCGCTTGCAAAATCTCCCTCAGATGAACGAAAGACAACTTCTTGTTCTCATATGGCTCCTCAATAAGACATGCTGTTGCAGCTTCTTCAACTAACCTAAACTGTAATCATATAATATTGAGAAACACAGACTTCAGGCATGACTGTAGAATGCCTCAGAGGTGTGCTTACCTCGGCCACAACAGAACTACTGTCCACATTAGATGCAGAAAGAGCTGACTCCTCTACTTCAGCGAATTGTAACATTCCTTGAAATTCCGAAATCAGGAACTCCAGATGGTGGTGACAAAAGTTGTTATAAGTGTACACTTAAGCAAGGGACTTTGCACGTCGCCGTACTCCTAATAAAATACTAAAATCTACACTACCTTGAATATTTTCTTTGTTAAATAGCTTATCTTTAAACGAGCTGTCACGGGCTGGTTAACCTGAACAGGAGACATGACTTCGTATTCTGAAAACAAATCACAACCAATATTATTTTCTGTTTAAGAAACTTCTTCATGGCGGCCATTTAACTAGCTTATTAGTCACATTCATGTTTGTCAGAAAATATTATATAATACCTTCAAACGCAAGGGTGCTGCTCAAGAAATGATCATCTGTCAGAGTCAGCATTAAACATGCAATTATTGGTTATCGAACTGCAAAACAGAAAAAATAAAGATTGTTATCATATAAATCGGGTCTAACTGCGGAGTCTTTGAGGAAAAAAAAAGAAATTGTTTTCAGGAGCACTTACCTCTACAATTACTGATGCTGTGTCACGACAGTCATCACGGCATCCAACAACAGCAGTCTTTAATCGGGGGGCTATTTTGTTCTTTAATCTTTTCAATGGCAGAGGTAAACATTCTCTGAAGGGAAGGGAAGTTAATATCAGATTAAATACAATTTTACAAATGCATAGAAATATCTGGAAATGAAGGCATGTGTCACATTTAACACTCTGACAACTGATGGAGAAAGCTGTGGATTCTTTGAACAAGTCGTGGGAGTCGTTCTGAGAGTTGATGTTGCCGGGGAGTCGTTGCACTTGGATCGCATTCCAGATTGCATTTGTTTCCTTCAAGGAGAACAGTGCTGTTCATTTCATCTTCTTCGGTTATTCGAGGCAGAGACAGAGAAGCTGAAGCGGCATCCGTTGGATTGGGTTCCACAACCACAGTGCTGGCTATTTGAAACTTTCCGTTCGAAATACACTCCTTTCATGTCAATATGGCGAATACCGAGGGGCAGATCACTTAGGAAGTCCGGTGTACAAATTTCTGGTAGTCCATGGAGGTCCACTGGAAGTCTAGTGGAAGTCCACGCATCCAGGAGTGCAAAAGTTGAGCTTTTTGCCTATTATCAGGGGTTAAGTATAACTTACTGCCTACATTCAGGGCGGCGCTGTGGGAAGTCCAGTGGAAGTCCAAGAAGTCTGGAAGTACGGTGTACAGGACTCACTAGAGTGATCTGCCCCTCGGCGAATACACTACCTGTAAGATGGGATACCGGTTACACAACACACAGGACCTAACCTTAGAACTTAACTCATGCAGCACAAGGGTTCTAAAACAAACATACAAACCTTTTCTCACTCTCTTCGCAACAGTTGGGTGTACGAGTACAGAATGTGAGGCATCTTTCAGCTGAATAGTGATTTCTTCCATTCTGAACAATTAATGCAACGACCGAAAACCGATATTTAATCACTACCGCCAGCACCCGCCAAAAGCAAAAGCAGCCATTGAGTCTTTCAGGCGTCGAAATCGGGCCCACAAATAAAATTTCCGACGATATTGAGATAATATTAGCCATCAGATAATTTTACGACTCCGAAATATCCAAACGATTGAGTATAAGCCTTTCAAACTCGAATCAATCGCCAGCCGCCCATTAAAAGCGTGAAAAAGGGTCGGATGACTGTTTCACAGAGGTTGGCTGGCATGTACGGTTCGACCGAGCGACCCTTGCAACCCACAGCAACTAACAGCGACCACACTAAATGGACGCAGCCGATATTTTAGCTTGTCCCTCGAGCTCGACTCCTGTTGAGCATCCTTCTACTGCCTGCTCCGACACCAAACTCGACTGAATAGTTCTTCTAGTGGAAGTCACTCCTTATTGACATTAATCCCAGCAACCCCGAGAAAGTACCGTCAACTTCGCTAGCTGCGGACAAAACTCGTCCTTGTGTAGGATAGGATAACTTTTTGTGGAAAGTGACAGGGAAAGTTGAAGCGGATTCAAAAAGGAACACACTTAAACATACATGTTTTACCCGATTGAAGCACTTTTGACTACAGACAGAGCCACTTAAATGCGGTGCGGATTAAGACCTCCAGACCGGGTGGTCTGGACACTACACTGTACGTTTCATCCATAAAATATGTATGTCTGCAGCGCACATTTGGTGCCTTGAGACTTTCATAAAATTCACCGGGAGCTTTAAGAGGTGCTAGATGTTAATATTCCAGTATCAATTTCACTTCGGAAAGATGCAGTAAGGTAATGAATGAGTTCTGGTCCACTCTACCTTAAAAACCGACTTTTTCCTTGGAGTAAACTAAGATTTGAAGGTACATATGATGGCGAATGGCTCTTTTCTATTTCTCTTTGGCTCTACGGATAACGGCAAATCCAAAATTACATCATTGTTTGTAGTTGAGCTACAGCTTTTCTCCTGAACGTCTGTTTTCGCCCATTATTATTGACCTCTTGGATCAATCATGGGCCAGCAAGGAACGAAGCTGAAATTTGGGCGGCTTGCTCTAATACATCTGGTTAGTTTAAATAGTTAACTTTTGTTGCCACAGGCCAACTGGTTTCGAAGTCAAAGCAGCAATTTATCATTTCTGGTCCCTCAATTTTAGGCCATCCTGCGTATACATGGACAATAAAAATCGACAATGTGCAGACCATATAGAAAATACCAAGACACCCTGAAACGTGTTTTGAACATAGTCCCTCACACAGTGTTCATTTTGAAAAAGTCATTAGCATTTTACTCACAAACTTTCATTCCATGCATAGAGAGAATCATCTGGCATTGCACTCTAAAAATAATATTCTCATAGCTAGCACTAATACTCTCTCGGGCCAAAACACACAGCAGCCTTGAACAAGATGAGGTATGTTGTGGTGAAAACACTTTCAGCGTGCCCAGAGGTTAGATCGTGTAAAATCCTCTGACTTTTCCATGATTTCCCTAAGATTTCTTTCTTAAATCTCAACTTTTTTTTTGGTGACATATAATGCCGTAAACCGGATGTACCGAACAAAACTTTTTTTTATTGTTCGTCAAGATTTACCATGCCTGTGAGCGCAGAAGGCTAGAAGCCACTGGCGTTTAAGATTTTGGGGCATTTTGTTGAAATTTAAACACATGAGAGCACAGTGAGTTGTGCAAATTATTGTAGGCAACCTATTCGGGCAAATATGCCTAAAGCATGCGTTTAAATGCTGTATTTTGACGATTTCCCTGACTTGTCCGTGACTTCTAATTTTAACGGGACTGTGAGTAGTAAGTAAACAAGCTGCAATAGTACCCTGGAAAACGACCCATTAAATGATCGAAGTGTTCATTTCAGGAACAATTTTTGTTTTCGCTTCAGTGATTTCTGTTCACCCTCATATTCAGAATAAATTCCGGTGACGACTGCAGGATTCCGTCTCTGCGGAGAATACTTTTAATTTCTGTGAGAGCAGTCATGTCGCATTTCTCATGGTGTGATTCGTGTGAAATAAAAGAGGGTGTCTTAGTAAGATACAAAGGAGCTTTTTATAACTTTCATAGTCCATAATGTCTGAATTGCTTGCTTCGATTCTTTCCTTACACAGAGCAAACCTCTTCTGGAGCGTGGCGTATAGCGTCTCAGTACCCTTTGGGCTCCACCTTGACCTCGCCCTCGACACAAGCGAGCAGGGCGCGGGACTTGGCATGCCTGGCCTCCGTGTGGTACTGATAGCGACCGAAGGTTGCGCTGGGGAATAACGGAACGCTGTCCATCTTCGTATCAACATTGGAAATAGTGTACACGTCCTGAAACAACGCCGCCTCTTGTAAAGTTAGTGCTGGTCAACAACTGAATGGCTCCCAACGTGCAGTAGTGCGTTTTGAGTTTTGAAATAGACATGGCGTTTGTGTAGAAGTGCTTCGACAAAGCACTGCTTTGTACTTACAAGAAGATTTCAAATATTCGGACGTTTCTAAACAGCTAATTTCTGGCTTTTGAAGAGTCAAAAGTTCTTGTCTTACTCGTTTAGTTAACTTCTTGTCACTGCAGTTATATCTTTGTACTAATCTATGCCCCTTTGCGTCATCAAAAGGTATTACCTCCAGAATGGCCTCATCTGATTTGGTAGAAACTATCAAGCCTGTTATCGGGGCAATTTGTAACACAATATCTTGAAGCAGTGAGGTTGATGGTACAGCCAAATAGTAATGAGCGCTAGCCGGCAAGAATACAAGAAGAAAACATTGTCCTCAAGAGACCTTTGACAAAGTTCTACTTCATTAATGACAGGTGTGTAGACGTTGCTATTTTTCATCTTTTGTATCTTAACTTTCAGTTAACCCATGATGCGAAACTAGGGCTTTGCAATTGCGAAGAAATTCTATTTAATTAGAGGCCTTTATACACTTTGTGATTGTAAAAGAAAGTTTGTATTACAATGACTTCAAATGCGTCGCATTAGAAAGCAGTTGTTCGCCAATGTTGGGTAGGGTCAGTGTGGGTCAAAACCGACATCCCCTGCAGCCGGTACTTTTACTAAAAGCTTTCACGCGGCCACTGGTACGAGATCATGACAACAACCTCAGACGAAATAAATTGTCATGTACAACTCATTGGTTTAAGTACTAGCTCCAGACTCCAGAGGGGTGTTCAGTTTTTATTCTGTGCATTTATTACACACACTTACCCGCAACTGACCCTACTCTTCTTACCTTGGGAATGGGGCAGTGGGGCTCCGGCTGCGGCGATACGTAACGAAGTGCCTTTCTGACCACCAGCGGCTGCAGTATGGAGTCCGCGTAGCGACATGGGTCCCCGAAGTTCAACACGTAGTAGTTCTCCTTCCAGCCAGCGACTGGATCCCACTTGGCAGCTCGCATGTGCATCTAGATGTTCATGTAGCAACTGCATCTAGTTTAGTGCTTTAAATGGGCGTAATTAGAGGCCTTCGGAGGGGGAGGCGGTTGCATTGAAGGTTGCGTACCTTCACGGCGCGGATCCAGAATTATTTTTTGTTTTTGTCTAGGGCAGGTTTTGTCAGGGTGCTTTTCGTTGCCTTTATTGGAAAAGACAACTCAGCAGTGCAAGACTTCTCACAGCTGAAGTTTTTTTTTTTTTCAAGTGATAGACTCCCACCGCGAGCGAAGCGAGCTAAAAGGTATCCGTTTGTGGCCGTTTTAGCAATCAATTTGTTGAAATATGCGCACCTATCATCGCGAGCGAAGCGAGCCGACAAAAATGCGATCCTCCAAGAAAATCATGACTAGACCGATGTCGCCGTACAATTGCGAGCGAAGCGGGCTAGAAGCCATCGACTTGTAGCGGTTGTTGTGGTTGAAATTTGCTCGGATTTCTGCATTTTTTCTGTATTTTAATATTTTAACGATCCAAGAAGCTATGTGCAACAAATATGCCAAGCTTCGAAGCGCAAATTTGTTCATATCGAATGCCGCCCTCGTGAAGTTTCAAATGCATTGATATCCAAGCCAGAACTCGCACTGCGAGCGAAGCAAGCTAGAAGCCAGTGGTTTGCTGCACTTCTGACAGTGAAATATGCTAATATTGGATAGTTTTAAGCGTTAATTTGTAGTCGTCCGGGACCAGAAAGCGGGGTCCCCCCCCCCCCCCACCCCACCTTCCATCACCCCTTATTTCGCCCCTGGTGCCTTATTTGCAATACGCTCAGAACCTAGCTTAAAACAAAGATCTCGTAACACCAACCCGGTGTAAGACAGTTCTTTACCGCTTGACAGTGTAAAATATCGAAACCTCACCCTCTGATAACGAGTCGCGCTGGCGCTGAAATCATCCTTTAGAGATTGCAGTTATCGATATTCAGATTTTAAATAACATACTAACGCGGTGCGTGCTGTTTTGTACTCCTTAGCGTGTTGAGTCCAGGTCACCATGTTGGACTTTGGTCGCCATTTTGGATCCTGGCTGCCATGTTGGGGGCCACACGTCGCCAAAATTCCATTATTCCATTGCTTTTCCTGCTAGGTTCCGTATGGGACGCCTACCTTCAGGCGCAAAATTCAAAGGGCCTTAGCGCCCTTATGATACTTCTGCAACCCTAGGTGTACCAAATCAAAATTCTTGAAGCGATGTCCCCTACAACCCCTCAACTTTGATGTACTGCTTTCTGGGACACCGTGTATATGTACCCACTTTGGGTGGAGGCAAAAGGGCGCTCGGTAGGTGAGGTGAGGTTCACGTCGTTCCGTACCGTGATCATCCCGCGCTCAATCGTCCTGTTGAGCAGGACGGTCGCACTGCCCACTCGCCGGTGCGTGGTGTGGTTGTAGTAGATGCCACCCTCCAGCAGGAACACCACGCGGCTCATGTCGTTCTTGCTGGGATCACACATCGCAGCGCTCGTCATGGTCATAGTGAAGGGGCCCTGCCGACACGATTGGAACAGGCGCTCAATACCGGCAGCAGCCAGAATTGAAAGAGGCATAAAACCGAAAAGGAAACCGCCTGAGACGGAGAAAGTTGCCTTAGATGATTGTATTCACCCACACAAGGTAGGTAAAAGATTTCTTGATTCCATGCGATTTTTCTCAAAGCAATGCATTTTTTTCTTCTCTGAGATGGTGCAAAAATTGTGTTCATACATGACAAAAAATGCGTCAATTCGAGAGAAAAAAAATGCATTAAATGAAGAAATTTTTCTCAAATCAGTACACTTTTTGCCTTTTACGAAGACAACTTTTGCATCATCTCACATTGTCTTAGTTCAAGAATTTATTTCCCTGGGTGACGAGTCGAAGGCCCCTTCGAAAGAACTTAATCTTCCGACAGCCTTTTGGGGCCTAAGTGCTACTGATTGGGGTGATTGTTGACCAGGTGAATGAAAACAAATATGCCTTCTAGGGATAAATAAATGGACCATATTATGACCCATCGGATGAAAATTTGGTGAGATCTTACGTATATTTGCCCCAGTTCGACCTAGCAAATGGCAAACGCCAAAGACAGGAACATTTTGGATCCATGTTTTCAGGCGCGTACTCGGGGAGAACGGGGGAAGGGGGAGGGGGGTCGTGGAGTGTGTAGCGATCTGAAAAACCGTTTGCTTTTCGCCTGATTCGCCCTCACGCATTTTCAAAATGACCATTCAATTTTCTTAGAATTCCTCAGAACGCAAATCCCGGACACAAATTGAACTGTAGAAATCAAAATGTCGCTATGGTCCGCGCTGTGACTGGTCTAGCTGTAGTGAATTTGTGCGTTGTTTTTCGTTTCCGGCAACTTTCTTCCTCCAATCCCCCCTTGCCTGAAGTATTTCCTGGCCCTGGGTTACTCGTAGGAGATTCTGAAACGGAAGAGCGAAGAAAACACGGCTTCTTTCACGCCTTACCTTTCTACACACTAACGGGGTGCGTACTATTTTGTGCACAAACTGCTCACCAGGTTAAACTTGCACAACCGTGCGCTACAGTTGTGCACAACAAAGGTATACGGAAGGAAATCGTGCACAGTTGCGCACAACTTAGCCCGAGTCGTACCGTCAGGTCCCCTAATTCCGGACACTTTTGAGTATATTTTTAAAGATTGCGAAAAAATGAAAGAAGGTAGAAAAAATCGGAGAGGATTCTAGAAAGGCCTTGCAAATACGCATCTTTTGGCGCAAACGAAACCCTTTTATCTCAATAATGCATGGAGTAATTGTTAATTAAAGGGTGTCCGGAATTAGGGCACGAAAACCCCTAAT
>CABIKL010003791.1:0-10465 GCA_902196195.1 Aptinothrips rufus | reverse complement strand
GGTAGACAAAGCGCCACCGTCACTGCCAGCGGGACGCGTTTTTTCCACTATCTCTCAACATCTTTCTCCCTACGGTTCGGCTCTCCTCCCGGTTTACTCCTAGAGCAGAACATTTAGTAGGCGGATCCTCGGTAAAGCTCACAATCCCACTGCGAAGTAGTAAGCCGACCCAAAATTGCACACCACAGTAACGGAATTGTAGCGAAATACATTGATATCGATGCTTTCTACGGATCGGTTCTGTTTGGGATGACATTGCATTGCATGCGACTTTCAATGAGAAGCCGCAGGTGAATGCACAGCACCCTGCGAAAAACTTTTATATTTCAATAAGCATCCTTCATATTTAATCGCAATTTCTGGTAAATTAGCGTAACAATGGCATACAATATTAAATTCAGCCATACTTGCACTTATTTACCTTTATTTATTAATATTTCTGGAAAATATACACGTATAACGAAATATTTGTCACAAGTTTCAGACACATTTAAAGACAAAATTTACAAATTTCTTTGTTAATTTGACAAAGTTGAATTTCTTTGTTAATTTGACAAAGTTGACATTAAATTTGTCTAAAATTTGTGACAAATGTATCGCTGTATGAGCATGAGCAAATTTACGAGATAGATTGGTAAATATGGGCAAGTATGGATAATTTTGTATGTCATAGTTACGCTGATCTACCAGGAATTTAGATTAAATATGAAGCATGTACTTGTTTCAATATAGCCGCTTTGGGCGGAAGAGTGGACTGGCACGGGCTGGCCACACTCCGCTCCACTACACTGACCTGGTACGTGGTGCAGTTGAAGCAGTGCCAGCAGCAGATGTCGCCCTCCACGTACTTCTTGGCCTGCCCCTGGTCGCACGGCAGGCTGCACACCGACTCGGGCACCGCGGGGCTCTTCATCTTAAACTGCACCGCTGCGCAACAAGACGAGCAAGCCCGCGCCCACTTTCAATATCAGGACACTGAGGGACACGAAGGGAAGAAAGAGCCACTTGGGAGGGATTGGGGGGACACGATGGGATCATCATCTATTTTTGTTGGTGCCGTCTTCCGTGGTAACAGCCTTATTACATGGCCGTTGCCTCAAGCAAGCGAAGAGACCCCCATCCCCCCTCTTTCCCCTCCCCTGGCCCGAAGCTACGAGGAATTTAAGCAACAGGCAGAAAATAAGGCAGGCCGAGGAACAAGGAACAATGTCGGCCAGTAGGCCGAGGCAGCCGTAGTAGAGAAACTGGAAGTTGAGATACTTGTTATCATTTTGTGATCTAGTTCGGATAGTACAGCTATCTTTTAAATCGACATCGTCGTCGAAAGTATCGAAAGAAACGTACCTGCATGATCAATCGGAAGTTTACCAAGAAGGATTTGCTTTGCTTCCGAAACTCGTGTCCAGTGTGCTTTGACTGTTGACTGGAATTGACTGGGGAAAGAACTCAAACAAAAAAGGTTTTTGGATTTGATGACAATTTTTTTTTTCAATGAATCAGACCACTGCAGTCGCGGGAACGCAGACTGGAACTGGACGAAGAGGCGTATAGTGACTGGTGGCTGTAATATAGGTAACAGTTACCCCTCAGCGTTTTCGGAAACGGAGAAAAGTATATCGCTGCCAGAAACGTAGAATTTTCTGAAGAGGGCTTTACTTGATCAACTAACAGCAAACCAGCCGATGAGTGGCCAATCACTCCCTCTTTGGTCACATGATCGATCGATCACACGATTCGCTTCGATAGAGTTTGGTTAAGATGACGATTTCCCGATCACAATCACTTTTGTAGTCAGATTTTGCTCGATCAATCGATCGATATATTCTTTGTGGATGGAAGTCTCTTAAAAATATAGACTGTCGGGCAAGCAGGAAACGGCGTCCAGCGAATCGAGATGTCTCTTCT
The DNA here is from genome assembly GCA_902196195.1 of Aptinothrips rufus. Lineage (NCBI taxonomy): Eukaryota > Metazoa > Arthropoda > Insecta > Thysanoptera > Thripidae > Aptinothrips > Aptinothrips rufus. The sequence goes on along the minus strand of CABIKL010003791.1, from coordinate 8,560 downwards.
TGATGACCACACCCCTCCCCACCACAGGGACATCAAGAACAGAGTTAGAGGAGCTGGCTCAAGCTGGCTAAAAAGTTTCGTTCGCCGATTTCAATTTTAAATCACCACCGATAATTAGACAGTCTGATTTTTGCATTCCTTTCAGCTTATTTTCGTGAGATGACCTACGAAAAGGTGCGAACGCAGCGCAGCGCTCATGTATGAATCACTTGAAATTTGCCTTTTGAAATGCAGATTGAGGCAGCCTCCTGCCTCCGTCTTTTTGAATCAACATTACTTAGCGCTCATCTCGAGGGACAACTCTCGGGGCTTGGAAAACAACCAAATACGAAGTGAGCTAAGCTCCTAAATAATTCAACATTTAGCAGTTTAAGGGGCAGAGCGTCGCGTTCCGGGCTAGGAAGGTGTTCGTCGAGCTCAGGTCGGCTGTTTTGGGAAGGAGTGGTCAAAAGGCTGGTTTGAACTGGAAAGTAAATGGATGAGACAATGGAGGAAAAGGCATATTGGCGCATGGAGAAGAGGGGAATGGGATATGAAGGTTGTAAAATAAGGCAAAGAAAGATAACTTGAAAAATTTAGGTCATGGGAACGGTAAGGTAGATTCGCAACAAAGGGGAGGAAAGACTTGAAGGCGGAATGAGGAGGTATAATAAAAGGAACGGACAGATGAGGAGGATGGGGTAAGAGGGGATGTTGCGTGAGACACAACGCTAACACAAATCAAAGCAAACGACTCATTTCAATTTACTCCATCCTCGCCTTGAGATAGAGAGGCATCAATTAGACCGACGAAAAAGGGGAGGGCGATTGTTAAGATATTGCTCTCAGGGTGCAACATGTTGCCCGTTGCCTACTTCCCAGGCGGCGACATGCGGGCGCCGCACAATGGGGCAAGGTAGGGGGAGGCGTTCACTCCCCCCCCCCCCTCTCCCCCTCTCTCTAATTACGTGCCTGGCTCTTTGCGTACCAGGGCTCGGATCCAGGGGAAAGGTAATGCGGGTAATTATCTCCACTTTAGGCCATACGGAGCTCGCAAGACGCCGACTGCTGTAATGTAATAAAGGCAGCTTTGCCTCGTCGATTTAATTGTTATTTTTAGCCCAATTCTATAGAAATTTTCAAATCGTACTCAACTGTTACTGATTAAATTACGAAATCATTGTTTTCGATTATTTTTGAATTCCTAAAAAACGCTGCTGTCCCTCTCCACTCTCCCATCCCCGGTTTACCAGGATACTACCCCTCCCTGAGAAACATCCTAGATCCGCGCCTGTTTCGTATATTTAAAGAGTGTACCGGTAACTCTGTAAAAAATGTACGGGAACAATCAGCTTGTCTGTGCTCACCAGCCATGTCAAGTCGCAGGTTGCCCTCGCTGTACTCGCCCACCGGCACCCATTTGTACACCTTGGGCGCCACCTGCTTGAAGTGGATGATGTTGTACCGCGCAGGGCCGTCCCCCTGCGAGTCAAACTTGAACTGGTCGCCGCTGAGACCTGGAACCAGAGCACAGAAATGAAAGCGACGAATCCGTTGCAGAGAAACCAAATCCCATAATCTGGGGCAAGCCAATCCAGAAACAGCACTGGTTAAGAAGTTATTTTGGAGGGTTATTTGAAGACTTATGCGTGTCTCGTCTTCCTGATCATTGCGGAGTAGGTCCCAATATGATCTCCCCCGCACCCCCTACGGTTGCATGGTCTTTACCAGGGCGAAGACTTGTGTCTGTTGGGCAGTGCGGAGCGGAGTCTCGCTTCGCTTTTGGTTGCCAGCGCTCCGAGCCGCCGCACGTCCCGCCCTGCCTGAGGTCTTTGTTACTTGGCAAACATGTCAGCTTCAAGGCGGGACGAAAATAATGGGCCCACTGCGTCGCGCATCACCCCGCGCTACGCCCCACCACGGCCCACCACGCCCCACCGCGCCCCGCCCCTTATATTTGAACCAGTACACGCCGTGACTCTGATGGGCATCACATTGTGGGACATATGTTTGATCGCGAACAGCGACAAGAAGACGCAGGTCGTTATGAACCAGTCGGCCTCGACGAGGTGAATTAGTTCCAGCGACCCGACCCGACCCGACCCGACGCGACCACTGGGTTCCCTCATTTGGGTCGTGTAGCTCAGTGTACACGGGTTGGTGGTGCGGGAGGGGGAACGTGAAGCAACCTCATCGGGTTCGCGGAGACGGGAAGGGAGGGGAGGGGAAGGGAAGGGAGAGATCACACGCTATTCACTTGGAAACCCCCCTCCCTCGGTCTTCGTACAATTAGCCCTCGACGAACAGCGCGCTAGCACGCCTAGGGCCTCCACACCGGGGTTTGGCGGGGCTTTGCACGCCGTGCACAGCTAGTTACGGCGGCTGTCGGCTCGGCTCGGCTCGGCTCGGCTCGGCTCGAATTCGGCCTCACCCTACAGAAAGCAGAGTGGAGTGAGCCACAGCCAATACCTACTGAATCGGTCGCAATTCCCAAATTCTCCTCACCAGTTGTGCGATCAAGGGGTTCATTCGACCCTGCAGAAAGGAGGGGTTGGTTGGGGTAAGGACGGGCCGGCCGTGGAAGGAGCGCGAGGGAGGGGCCAGAATCGGAAAGCGTGGGAAGGCGAGGACGAGTTCCGAGCAGGGCGTGGCGTGGCGCGCCGTGGCGTGGCGTGGCAAGGGTAGGGGTGGCTAGGCGAGTCGCGAAGCGTAGCAGAGGGGCTTTGCTTCGGGAAAGCCGAGCGAGGCACTGTGTCCGCGATACAGGGGAGAGAATGGAGCTATATATTGGGATTGGAGGATGTAGGAGGTCCCTTTCCTTCCGGCCCAGCACCCTCCCCTTCCAGTTCCGACGCCTGTTCTAAGCGTGCCGCTGCGTCGGCTGCTCATGAGAACGTTTGGTTCGTAATTACTACCCGCTAGAGGTCTGCCAGCCTCTGAGTGCGGACATCGCTAAGCTCTCCACACGCCCTGCCCTGCCCTGCCCTGCCCTGCCCTGCCCTGCCCTGCCCTGCCCTGCCCTGCCCTGGGCCCGAGGTCGGGGCACGAGCAGCGCGGAGCAGCGCGGAGCAGCGTCCGGAAAGAATAGAAAGGAGCAAGGGGCCACACAAATCAGGCCATGGCGCCCAACCCACCGGTCTCACAGTCACACGTACGGCCGACTGTGGAGTCGTGGGTGCGGGTGGGTGGGGGTGGTAGTGCGGGTGTGGGTGTGGGTAGCAGGGTGAGGGTGGGGTTCGGGGTAGGCTGAGGGTAGGGTTGGGAGTAGGATGAGGGTGGGGTTGGGGGTAGGATGAGGGTGGGGTTGGGGGTAGGCTGAGGGTGGGGGTGGCTGGGGCTGTGGTGATCCGGCAGGACGTGCGGTGGAGGTTTACTGCACCAAAAAATCACCCCGTGTCCAGAAGCGGATTGTGGTGGGGCGTAGCGTGAGGTTGGATGAAGGTGGAATGGGGTGTAGAAGGGTGGGGGCACGACTGAGGCTGGGGGAGGGGGTAGAAAAGTGAGAAGAAATGGCAAGGCATGGCGGCATGGTGCTCGAAGACAAAGTGAAATCGGTCACGTGCCATGACCCCTTATCCTGGTCCCTTATCACCTGGCCCCGCCGAGCAGACACTGGCAAACTATCAACACACGCCTTGCACCCACACTGCTCTTCTGCGCAAGTAAGTAACGAACGACGTTTTCTAGAAACTGATGGGTCGCAGCGTGTTGATATAGTTCTGCCGAAACGGACTAGTCTGTAAATCGACTGCCTTGCGATGAACTGTTCCAAGAAGAGCGCGGAGAGGAGCACAGTGATGGCCTCAAACGCTTCCGAGCCGAGCGACGGCGGTGGGAGACGACCCGAACCGCGTCGACTGAGACGAAGCAATTTACATAATTTGGACGCGAACCCACTTAACAGTGACTGGTAACATTAATTGCAGCCACTCTCCGCTCGTCGTATACGGAGGCGAGCGATTCCGATGAGAAACCGATAGTCGATAAAGGACTGAAACTGAAAGCAACCTCTTGGTGGCTCTATCTATGTGTTGGTTGATAGGAAGGTACCAGGTGTCGCAATAACTCCCACCGCTGAATGGTCCCTCTGCTTAGCATTCATTCGACACCTCGGCCGATCCCTCTTTCTCGCCTCGCTGCGGTAGACCCCCCTCTCCCCTCTCCCTTTTCACACCTCTATCAGCGTGGCGATCTACCTTCGATCGTATGGCCTGGCCCACCCAAGGGGTCCACTATTCGAAAGGGATTCAGAATCTCAATCTCACCCGACAAATTGGGCTCGAAACATTAACATTAGAGCTAACCTGGACGTTGGAATTGAAAATATGATTTTCAGAAGAGGACGAAACCATGGCCATCTTTTTTGGCACTGAAAATCTCTCGAGCTTGGAGGTGAGGTCAGTACGCCAACATTGCGACTTCAGTCTCCTCTCAGGCAAACTACTCCAGATACTACCGGCTACCGGTGTAGGTAGTTAGGAACAATTTGTATGTACATACCTGTATTGTATACAAATTGTACATATCTAGGTAGAAAGTCGCACGTATATTATGTTTGCATATTGTTATTTGTGGCTGGGGCTATCTACAAAGAAGTACACAGCCCGGAAGTGTGCACTCTCCACACTCGGGATACGAACAACAATCCACGGTCCAGTCACCAACGCATTCAGCAATGTTGATGAACATTTAAAACAACGTTGATGTCATCCAACAGTCCGCAGCAGTATTGTCTAACATCTCCTAGCAATGTTTGAGGCAATCAACATTACCCATCAATGTTATTTAAACATAGCTGGCGAACGTTTACAAAAACAAAGGACTCCATCACATATTAAAACGGAGGAAATGGATTTGGGCCATCAATGTGGGAGCGTATCTTAGAATCAATATATCTTGAAATGCAGTGACTTCACGACTTCAAGTTTCTTATTGCCGATGCGGCCTCTCACTGCGGCAAGTGCTTATGAGCGACAGTGTTTTCTATTTCGAGGTGAGTTGGCGCTGCTCTCCCCCGCTCTCCTCTCCTCTCGTCCTTTCCCACCTAATCTCCTTCATTTCCTCCGAGCAACCGCTCACCTGGAAACTCACCACTGGGGCGGGGCGATGCGGGGCGATGCGGGGCGATGCGGGGCGATGCGGGGCGATGCGGGGCGGCTTGCGGCAAGTGCCGATGGGCCTGAGGACGGGGGAGGGGGTGGGGGGAGTGGCGGGAGGTGTAAACAAGGCTGCGGAAGGGGTTGCGTATGGAAGTAAGGAGAAGTCCTTCAGATACCTGTGTCTTGCAACGCGGATTGCCTCGCACTCTCAGTTCCTTACGGAGAAATCTCTACGTACTTTGTAGAAGTTCGTTGAGAGAATTATGTAGAAATGCATTTTAGAGTATCCTGATCATTTTGGTACAGGTCTCAAAATGACCCCCACAAATTTTGAAAGTGATGTTACGTCTCCCCCGGTTCAGGAAAGGGTTGCTCTAAAGGTATATTTTTCACAGTGTGGCTAAACGTAGTGCAGCGGCGTTACAACATACTGTTCGCCCCCACAACGCACGCGATGTGACGTAACGCTTATTCGTTAAAGAATCGCCGTTGTCTGCTGCGGGACTTCCGGGACTTCCCTCCCTCGACCGTGAAGCAAGACCGATCCAGCGACCGACGTCGACCGAGCCAACACCGATATAGAGTCGACTTCTCTAGCTCCCATGACGTGGGTCCAATTTCCCCCGCGGGATGGATTCGTATCATCGGCGAAGATCCCCCACCAGACCGGCGGCCGGCAAGAGGAGGGTGTGGCGGTGTGGGCGAAATGGGCAGCGTCACGTGCCAGAAGGACTGCACCATCCCCTCTCCCACCCCTCCCTCCCTCCCTTCCTCCCTCCGTCACTCCCTCCCTTACCCCCTCCCTCCCGGCTTGGCACTACCCGCAAGAGGTTAATTCCAAGTGCATCAACGTCCTCGACGGCCGCAGAGAAGGCCGCACTCGAAACACTAGCAGGACTTAAACTTACAATGCGGGTTTAGCCCCCCTTCCTTTCCCCTCTCCCCTGTTTCTCTTGATTCGCCTTACCTGTAAAGTTGACCTTCCGAAGGTACTTGAGAAGCCTAGATCCCTCGATGGGCTTCATGGCGTCACAGAGCCCCCTGCCGGAGCATAGCTGCTTGTGCATCTCACTGTAAGGTAGAGCAAGTTGTGAAACTACCAGCAAACAATAAACTACCAACAGTCTCTAGTTTCCTCTCCACAGTAAAGTATCGGAGAGGTGTAAACCATTCGAAAACACTGGAAACGTTACTCATGCACAGGGTGGCAAGTTTACGTTGCTTGTTTGATGTAGTGAGTCTGGTAAATAATAATTGTTGATTTTAGACACATCCGAAAGCCATTGAGATACTTCCACACATTTGATAATGGAAAAATCTTCTAAAATTTAAAACTAGTTACGATTCGTCCCAAAAAGTCAATAGATTCCGGGGGAATAGTTTACCAAACTATGTTCACCAAAATTCAAAAATTGAAGAAATTCGATCATGTTAGACACTAATTCGAGGGCATTTTCTTTTAATGTGGTAAAGCTTTACAAGATTTCCAAATACTGAAAATAAATTCAAAACTCATTTGAATTTGCAGACACAAACGTTAACAAATTCAAAAGAATTTGACGGTGGCTCAACTCAAAGTCATGCCTTATTCCCCTTCAAGAGTTGTGGTATTACTCTCGTAGAGTTACCACACACCGTAAAACAGAAATAAACCACAATTTACTTTTAAAAAAATTTCGCTGGGCGGTGTTGTGAAAAGGCATAAATAAATGCGTATTCCCCCCGAAAGAGTCAGCACGTGCACTCACTTCAGGGCGTGGGCGAAGGCCATGACGGCGTCGCTGACGAACTGCAGCTGGTTCTCGAAGACGGTGTTCTCCCGCGTCAGGCGCTCCTTGGTAGTGCAGGTCTCGTTGTAGCGGCCGTTGTAAGGCGTCAGCGACGAGTTGGGGTAGCGGCAGTGGAAGTGGTCCTCCCAGAACTCTGCACATAATACCGCCCGAGATCACATCATGTGTGTGTGAGAGAGAGAGAGAGAGAGAGAGAGAGAGAGAGAGAGAGAGAGAGAGAGAGAGACGATGATTGCCCCTTTAAGAAAAGAGGACTGGGAACGAACATTTCGCTCGAGCGGGAATCCCAGGTGGAGAAAAAAAAAGAGTAAGAAAGAGAGATCGTTACGGGAGTGAAAATCAGGCGAACCGAGGGAATTCCAAAGGGGTGTAGGAACAGATGAACACTGCCGACACCACAATTGATAAGGATAACCCATAAACCCCGGAAGTCCTTCTCAAGAGCACAACACAACCGTGAAAACGAAAGCTGCCGACGCAAGAAAACAACTTAAAACAACGCGACGAGCGCACTTTCTCAAAGGACAGCAGTCCAGCCTCCAGACAAAATGGGCTTAGTTCTATGAGCGCGGGTGCAGCCATTGCCGGCCGTGAATGGGAGGCTGTGAGTGGTAAGAGTGGTGAGAGGGAGAGAGAGTGAGGCTGAGAGGCCTTAGGGGACATACGCAAACCACGTGTTCGGAATTTGGACCATCTTGGACTCCCCCCTCCCCCTTCGTGGTGCTATTGTGCCTACATTTCCCATGTTAAAGCACAGGGCCATCGTTTTAGGGGCAAGCGCCCCACCCTAAAATTGGGCCACGTGGTTTGTGTACGCCCCCTTAGCACACAACACGAGCAAGCTGAGTCTCAGGGCCACCCGTGGAGTCGTCGCCCCAACCACCGGAGCGGTACGATGTCAGAGGGGGGGGGGGGGGGGGGGGGGGGGGGGCGAGGCTGCACACAACGGGGGGCGTACTTTCGATTGTGCTTAGATAGCGTACAAACGGCTTGTGCACAAGCTGATATGATATTGTGCATGGTGTGTTGTATTTCGTGCACTGCTGCGCACGACTTGGGCACGTTGTGCGCAACTGTGCGCGAAATCGTGCTCAATCTTGCTAACCAGACGACAACTGTGCACGACCTCCTTGCGTCCAATTTTTTGATCCCCTTGTGCTCGAATCCGCGTGCGAAGAGCACAAATTCGAGCGCAAGGTGCGGAAAATAATCTGGTTAGCAACTGTGCACAAACTAGCACGCACCCCACGCACCCCGTTGTTAGTTCGTAAGGGCTGAGGGAGTCGGGCTGGGGGGGGGGGGGGGGGGGGGGGGGGGGGGGGGGGGGGGGGGGGGGGGATTTGAGCTGCCGTTAATACGACCCGCCAGGCGGGGACCGTCGTAATAATGAGAATACGACCATGCTACGCAACCGCTACCGGCCCTATTAATCGAAAGAAGCGTAACTCGCTGCCCTGCCCTGCGCTGCGTGGCTTGGCTTAGGGTGGCTCGCCCGGGCGGTCAGGGACGAAGGGACTTTGGATTTACGCCCAGCCCCACTGAGATGAGATTCCACCTGACAGGCGCGCCAACACACTCGTCCATTACCCGCCGTGACAGTTGGTGCCACGTGGCCAGACAGCGCAGGCAGGCGCGTAACCAGGACTTGGTTATAGAGCGGATCATACCACAAAAATTCCGCGAAAAGGGGGG
>CABIKL010003790.1:0-10466 GCA_902196195.1 Aptinothrips rufus | reverse complement strand
CCCCCCCCCCCCCCCCCCCCAATAAATTGGTTGGTTGGTTGGTTGGCACTGCGCTTTGAGCGTAGGGTAATTCAAAGAAGCTTAGAGCGGAAGGATGAAGAACAAAACGACACGAGGGGAAGCGGGTCGGTTCCGCTGCGGACAACAGAGTGCGACGACATATTTGGGAGAAAAGACTGGTCTAGACGAGAAATTACATTCCTAATCTAAGTCTTTGAAAGTTTCGAGGAATATTGTATAGTGGACCCACACGGCCCTTACCAGCTGCAGCTGAGCCGAGTAACCCAACGGTAGTGGCGACCCTGGTGGCCGAAGGTTTTATATGTATCCCCCATAGCAACAATGTGCAAAGCAGCGGAAGCTACCGGTAAGACTATTCTGCTAACACGGGGTTCACAAGTTTGGGTGGAAATCGAAGACGAACAAGTACCAAAGGACAGTTTGAGAAATCGGCGATCGGCCTATCGCGCCTAGTCTGCAGTCAGACAGACGGACTGAGCTTGGACTGAGAGCTTGCCTGAACTTAAGACCTGGATACTTGGCAAAGAAACGCGATGCGCGTAATTTCCTGGTAATTTCTCATACCACGCCCTTCGTTGTCATACTGGGCTGGCGCGGCAGTCGCAGCAGTTGTCCCCTGTCACTAGTCAAGATGGCGGACTCGGCGCGACAGCCATGGCGTTTCTTTGCCCAGTATCCAGGTCTTTAGCCTGAACCGGGCGTACATCGCAGCCGCTCGCGTGCGTGACCGCGTGTAGTGTGTGACGATCTGAAGTGAGAGTGAAGTGACAGAGTGAGCTAAGCTAAAGTGAGAGTGAAGTGAAAGTGGTCTAAGTGAAGTGACAAAGTGCATCGAGTGAATACCTCTCGAACGGCAAGATCTGCATGGGATTAACCTGAACACTAGTGAGTACTCCAACGAACTACTGGTTAGAATAGGGTATTCCAATGGAGCCTGAAGCGGAACTGCGAAGAACAAGCCGAAGTACACAAACAAGGCAAGGGGTGAGGCGGTTGTGTATCCGTTTCCTCTTTACCTCCTCACCCCTTGCCCTTGTTTGTGTACTTCGGCTTGTTCTTCGCAGTTCCACTTCAGGCATCTTTGGAATACCCTATTATCCCTCTCGACGAATCCATCACTTTTTTCAACAGCTACTTTCCCATGCTAATAGTGGCGTCACGTAGTATGACGTCATCTCGACTTCCCTTTTGCCTCAAGGGGGCGAATGGTGTCATTAAAAATTCAACGCAGTGAGCAAGGGGCTGGATCGAAAGTTGTCGGTAACCAAATTCACGACGTCGAATCGACGTCACCATCTTGTTTTAATCTTTCAAAGAACGAAATCGATCAAAATCCGACTTTATGACATCGAATCGACTTCGGTTCGACAATTTGTCCCACAGAGATAAGTGTAAGTTTCTCACCGGCGATGGGGCTGGCAGGGGAGTGCTGTGGGCAGCGCCTAGACAAGCGACGAGCACTGCTAAGGAAAGCACAGGGAGACGCATGTTGCACTACGCTCAGCTATCGCGCTCAGTAGTTCAGCTACGCTCAGCTACGCTGATCACGACACGCGCAGTGTTCGATACGGCTCCAGAGAGACAAGGAGCGGCGTGCTGGTCCCAAACCTTTTATAAACTTGGCCTAGCTCTGCTCAGCGCTGCTGCAGGCAGCAGAGTCATGCAAACAGGCGGACCCACGCCACGTCTCATTACGAGATGATGATAGCTTCCCTCCCTTTGGCAAAACGATTGTTGACCAAGTTGTCCTCACGAATACAAAGCGAGTGGATTGCATGCTTGGAGTTTTAAAATTACCGGTGCTAGTAGTTTTAAATTTTACCAGCACACATGAACACGTCGCTGCGGATTGCATGCGTGGGGTTCTAATTACCGGCAACAATAGCGCTTTTAAAGTTTACCAGTGAATTATTACTTGAATAAGAAGTTTTAGTAATCGAATGTAGTTCTAGTGACCTAACATAGTCGCGGCAATATGAGCTACAATAATTCTCAGGAAATCGTATAAAGTGCTGTTTTCAATTTTGCTATAGTTAGCGGTAGGAGTTCACCCCTCGGAACAGGGTTGTCGTCGAACTAACTTCTTCCTTGCAGTCAAATGGTCGTCGAAGTTACAAGCCTTGCTGATCTATGGCTGCGCGATTCTTTGTTGCGAGCACAAATACATGGCGAGTCCAATCATTGACGTGCCCGTGCAACTGACATCGTATGCGGTCAGAAAAAGTTTTATTTTTCTGGCAAGTCGCCATCATTTCAAATTATGGAGCGGTGCAGAGGTCCGCACCTGACCCGGGTAGGGCGATGGACCGGCCTCCAATTAACCGGGGATATGAGGCGAGGAGCACGCTACCGCCAGTGCGACCGTGTACACACAACGTGGAAGTGCCGCACAATACGACTAGCGCCGAGCGCATGCGACCAGGCGTTACACCGCAGTCGTGGAATCAAGGCGCAGCCGACTCTCGAATGAAATGACCAACTGTGATGGATATGATCAGATATCAAACGCAACGGTTAAAGTATTTTTAAAATGTCCTTCCTTATTTCGATCTGTATTCTCCGGGCTATTCCCTAGCACGATGACGTCACTTGACGTCCACTGACGTCAAAGTGACATCATTTTGACGTCATTTTGACATCAAATTTAGGTCATTTTGACGTCATTGGACGTCAAGTGACGTCAACATGACGAATCTCTGTTACTTGGGTTATAGCTACACAGTGGGGATGTCTTTCTTTCTGAAAAAAAAAAACATTGATGCATTCCCCTAATACAACCCCCCCCCCTCCCCCCCCAAAAAAGTGTTAAAAAAAACTAAGACATAACATAAAGTTACGCAGCCATTTCAAATCTGCGCGTTTCAAATTTTGGAGAGCGCGCCTAACGAGCTGGCAACTGATTTCTTTATCATTTGGTTTTTTTGGACGTTGGATCATATTCGTCTCTTTCGGTTCGCTCCGGTGCCTCAGTGGCAATAATTCAATACGTGCCTGTATAGTGTCTCTCTTTTTATACTGTCATAATATTGCAAGTTCGGCATAAAAAAAAGATAAAATATGGCCGGAAAGTTGGGGATTTGGCGGGAAATGTTCGCAACTGGCAGCACTGTAATAAGAAGGGGAAAGGGGAGGCGCTCAAAAACCGTTACCTGCTCAATACTCAAAATGGTGGATGTTTGATGCGATGTGTGTTGTGAGTTTTCATTTTGTATTTCATTATGTATTTAGCCATTTTCCTAGATCAGTATTGCGAAGAAGGATTCCTTGGGTCTGTTTCGATGATATACCTGAGTATTGTCTCATGCAAAATCTGCGTTTTGTGATATGTTTAGGTTTTGTCAAATCGCCGGTGCATAGGCTCAGCTTCGTTTTGATTCGACGGTTAGCGGATACTTTGTAAAGGAAACGTAAGTAAGCCAATGTCGTATCGTTCCTCTGCTTTTCGTTAGTTGGCTCTGATTCACGTCAGTATATTAACTGACCTGAAGATTTGTTCAATTACTTCAATAGATTGGGCGGGAATAGGTCGAACTTTTATATTTTTGCTGATTGTAGATCTTTTCCTTATTGGCCTGTTTATGAAACTCTCCATCCTCAAATCCCGTGAACTGTTGCTCTCACATTTTCGAGTTCAGCGTTTTGCTCAGTATTTTGTAAGTTTAGTAAGGTATTTGTTGCTGGCATTGCTGTTGCTATTTTGAATATTAATTCCCCTGTCAAATAGAATTTACATCAGAGGTCTGTACTTCATTTGTGGAGTTTTTAAGATTAGTTCTTTGATGGACGCATACATCTTTACTAGCACCACCTTAACCTCGTGTGCTTGTCTTCTTATTTAACTTTATTTTCTTTGTTTCCAGAGAGTTTCCTACAGCAAGATGAGTAGTGACGAATACGACCCCCTGTCTAATGGGGGAGGAGGCTCCAATGGACCAGCTGTGCCACCTCCGAAGCCTCAAAAGAAACTCACAGTTGAGAAAATATATCAGAAAAAGTCCCAGTTGGAGCATATTCTGCTCCGTCCAGATACATATATAGGTATAAAAGTTCCCTAGATACCTAAGGAAAACTATTTTACTGATTTGATGTTGCTTTCTATTGCCCCTAATTCCATATTCTTATCATCAAGTCCTAACACATACTGTAAAATGTCCTCAGGTTCCGTGGAACGCGTGAAAGAACAGATGTGGGTAATGGATCGAGAAAAAGAGATGATGGTTCAGAAAGAACTTACTTATGTGCCTGGCCTGTACAAAATTTTCGATGAAATTCTTGTGAATGCTGCTGATAACAAGCAGAGAGACCCCAAAATGGATTGCATGAAGATTACGATTGAAAAGTAAGTAGAGCTGTTCAATTTTGGTGGATATGGATTGATTGGAATTAAAATTTCAACAATTTCTTTGACATTGTTTTAGGGAAAAAAATCAAATAACTGTGTGGAACAATGGGAAAGGTATACCAGTTGTTGAGCATAAAGATGAGAAGATGTTTGTACCAACTATGATCTTTGGTCACCTGCTCACATCATCAAATTATAATGATGAAGAAGAAAAGGTCACTGGTGGTCGTAATGGTTATGGTGCCAAGCTTTGCAACATTTTCAGTAGCAAATTTACTGTCGAAACTTCATCCAAGGAATATGGATTGCAATTAAAACAGGTTGGTTGATTTTATTGTCATTATTTAATTTGTTAATAAGAAATGAATATCAGTTTGTCCATGGTTCAAGGTATTTCGGTACTTATTTTTTCAATTCTGCTTTCCAGACATGGATAAATAATATGGGCAAGACTACTGACCCTAAAGTTACTAAGTGTTCTGGTGAGGATTTTACCAAGATAACTTTCACTCCTGATCTAACAAAATTCAAAATGACTGAACTTGAAGATGATATTATCCAGCTTATGGAAAGAAGAGCCTTTGATATTGCCGCCTCCACCCGTGGTGTCAAAGTAATCTTAAATGGTGAAAGAGTAAAGGTAAATGTGAAGTTTATGTCCTGCTGAATTTTTTGGATTGTTGTTTCTTTTCACTAACAGTCTGATTTCTCTCAGGTTAAGTCATTTAAAGAGTATGCTGAGCTATATCTGAAAGACAAAGAAGATGATTCTGGAAATCTTGTGAAAGTTTTCTATGAAAATGTGAATGCTAGATGGGAAGTAGCAGTGGCATTATCTGATAAAGGTTTCCAGCAAGTATCTTTTGTCAACAGTATAGCCACAACAAAGGTATTAAATCCTTTAATAAAACTTTTTCTTTGTTTTAAAAAGTGAATGTATAACTAACCACCAATGCTGTCTGCGAATAACTTACTCTTGTGTTCTACTTTGTCCTCTAGGGTGGACGTCATGTTGATCATGTTGCTGATTTACTTGTTAAGAATCTGACTGATTTAATAAAGAGAAAGAACAAGAACGGGATGCAAATCAAACCATTCCAAATGAAGAATCATATGTTTTTGTTTGTTAACTGTCTTATTGTTAATCCAACTTTTGATTCTCAAACTAAGGAAAACATGACATTGCAAGTGAAGAGCTTTGGTTCAAAGTGTAATATAAGCGAAAAATTTTACACCCAAGTGAGCAAGTCAGGCATCGTGGAAGCAATTTTGACCTGGGCCAAATTTAAAGCTCAGACACAACTGCAGAAGACCAGTGGTAAAAAGTCATCAAAGTTGAAAGGTGTTCCCAAACTGGAGGATGCTAATGATGCTGGTACAAGAAATTCTATTGATTGCACACTCATTCTCACTGAGGGAGACTCAGCTAAGACGTTAGCTGTGTCTGGACTAGGTGTTGTTGGTAGAGATAAATATGGTGTCTTTCCCCTTCGTGGTAAACTGCTGAATGTGAGAGAAGCGTCCCACAAGCAAATTATGGACAATGCTGAGATAAATGCCATAATCAAGATTCTTGGTTTACAACATAAGAAGAAATATGAAACCCAAGATGATCTGAAAACACTGCGTTATGGAAAGCTCATGATAATGACTGATCAGGATCAGGATGGATCTCACATCAAGGGCTTGCTGATCAATTTTATTCACCATTATTGGCCATCTCTGTTACGACTTCCTTTCTTGGAAGAATTCATCACACCCATTGTAAAAGCTACAAAGGGTGAAGACGTCCTATCCTTCTTCTCTCTTCCTGAATTTGAGGAATGGAAGAAGTCAACCAACAATTGGCACACATTCCGTATCAAGTACTACAAAGGTACGTACTTTTTTTATGTGGAAGTTCGTATGTATTGACAAATAGGTCTGGTTCCTTACACCTCATCTGATCTCTCATCAATTTAGGATTGGGCACATCTGATTCCAAGGAAGCTAAGGAATACTTCTCTGATATGAAACGTCACAGAATCAAATTCAACTATGGAGGAGGTGAAGATGATAACAATATATGTATGGTATGTATTTAGTAATTAATATAAATAGGAACAACAAAATCCAGTTGTGAATTACTACTTCTTGGTCTTCTTTTTTATGTTAACACTTTCTGTAAAGGTACTTGAAAATTGTATTCAAGTATTAGCTGCATTATTCGTGACTTTAGTAGATAATTGCTCTCGTCAGAAATGAAAATAGGATTTTCTTTATCCTTAGGCTTTTGCTAAGAAGGAAGTGGAGAAGAGGAAAGAATGGCTTACTAACTGGATGGAATCATGCAAAAGGCGCCAAGAGCTTGGACTCCCCGAAGAGTATCTGTATGGCAAAACCACACACAGTATTAACTACTCAGAGTTTGTAAATAAAGAGTTAGTACTGTTTTCAAATATGGACAATGAACGATCCATTCCATGTCTTGTTGATGGTCTGAAACCTGGTCAAAGAAAGGTGCGATGTATTTTAGTAATACCTTTGTTTCTTAGTGAATATGTGTTGCACTCAATCTTTACATTACATGTACTATCTGTTTCAGGTTATGTACACTTGCTTCAAACGAAATGATAAAAGAGAAGTTAAAGTGGCACAGCTGGCTGGTTCTGTGGCTGAGCACTCTGCTTATCACCATGGTGAATCTTCTCTTATGAGTACAATTATTAACTTGGCCCAAAATTATGTTGGTAGCAACAACATAAATCTTCTAATGCCCAATGGTCAATTTGGTACTAGACTTCAAGGAGGAAAAGATGCAGCAAGTCCTCGTTACATCTTCACTTTGCTTGCGTATGTCTTGTGATATCCTAGCCTTTCGGAATTTGTTTAAAAAAATATTGAATCTGATGTTGACTACTGTTTGTCATCTTTTTCAGGCCTTTGACAAGGTTGCTCTTTCACCCTGCTGATGCTCCCCTCTTGAGCTACCAGCAAGATGACAATCAGAAAATAGAACCTAAGTGGTACTGCCCCATAATTCCAATGGTCCTTGTAAATGGTTCTGATGGTATTGGTACTGGCTGGATGACTAAAATTTTGAATTACAACCCACGTGATATTGTTGAAAATGTTCAGCGAATGATAAGGGGTGATGAGCCAGTCCCAATGGTAAGTTGCTGCTGGTGGTTAGACACTGTGTTGAAAAAAGAAATTGTTTCATTTTTATTTTATCTGACTAGGTTCGAATTATGTATTAATAATAATTATCATTTTTTCAGAAACCATGGTACAAGAACTACAGAGGAGCTGTTGAAAGCTTGGGAGACAGCCGATATATCTTTTATGGAGAAATTGCTATCCTAGATAACGACAAAGTTGAAATTACAGAATTGCCTGTTATGAAGTGGACTCAGGACTATAAGGAACATGTTTTGGAACCAATGTTGAATCCACCTGGAGAAAAGGCAACACCATTGATAACGTGAGTGAAAAATCTGCGTTTTTAACATTTTATTATGGCAGATGTCTTGACAAACTTGTTTTCCACATGTTCCAGAGATTACAAAGAATACAACACAGACACAACAGTGCGCTTTGTGGTATCAATGACTGAAGCCAATTTACAGAAATTTGAGAAGGAGGGACTTCACAAAGCATTTAAGCTTCAGAACACACTAAGTACCTCATCTATGTGCTTGTTTGATGAAAATGGAGTTTTGAAACGTTATGATTCAGTTCAGCAGATTCTTAAGGAATTCTTTGAAGTTCGACATGTGATGTATAAGAAACGCAAGGTATTTTTGGAAGGCCAGCTGGAAGCTGATGGTAGAAAACTATCAAATCAAGCCAGGTTTGTTATATTTTTATTTCTTAATGTTTTAAAATTCCTTTAGTACTAGCTGAGCATTTGTTTACCCTCCTTGCTAGGAAATATGGTAAAAACATCCATGCACCTTATGCATGTGCATGTTGAAGTAAAGTATAAAGTAATAACATCTGCTACATCAAATTTGTTCTCAGGTCATTTTTACTTTTTATTTATTATTCTCTCGTATCAGGTTCATTTTGGAGAAATGTTCTGGCCAATTGACAATTGAAAACAAGAAGAAAGTAGATATGATCAAAGAACTTAGAGCTCGTGGCTACGATCCAGACCCAGAGCGTGCATGGAAAGCTAAAGTTGCTAAAGATGATCTCCTTGTAAGTTATAATTGTTCACAATCCTATAAAACTTTGTTCATGCTTCACAGTTCTAAACAAGTTATTACTTTCAGGAGGAGAATGTTGATGATGACACTGAAACTGACAAAGATGGTGGTAGTGTAGATTTTTCATACCTCCTCAGTATGCCAATGTGGAACTTGACTCATGAAAAGAAGGAGGAGTTGATTCGCAAAAAGCAAGATAAACTCCAAGAACTCAAGGATCTCCTAGCAAAATCACCATTTGACCTGTGGAGAGCTGATCTCGATGCATTTTTGGAAAAGGTTCATGAATGTTTTAAAAATTAATTGTAGAAATAGTTCTGTGTGTCTATCCAATTCAAAAAATGTTTCCTCATTGTTTTTGTGATTGCAGCTGGATGAAGTTGAAGAAAAAGAGCGCAAAGAGGGCTTAAAGCTTCCCAAAAAGGCAAAGGGAGAGAAAGTAGAAAAAGGAGCTCGTGCGAAGAAAATGACTCCTGAACAATTCTTGCCATCTCAGCATGCTCAACGTGTCCTACCTTGCATGGATGAAGACCTCAAAAAGAGAGTCGAAAAACTAGATGCTGCTAAATTGAAACCCCCTGGTGAAAAAGGAAGAGGAGGAAGGGTTAGAATTTTTTGCACTCTCATTTTTATCTGCTTTTGCTACTCTAAGTGTGATTGATTATAACGGAGTTTGTCTTTCTTCTGAACCTTGTGTCTTTGCGGTTTTAGAAGAAAAAGAGCGATGGAGAAGAAAAAGATGAATTGGACCTTCTTATTCAAGGAGCATCTAAGGCCCTTAAAGATCGTATTGGCACCTCTCCGGAAGCTATAGAAAAGAAGGCAAAATCAGGTAAGTTATATTTTCAACAAAGTGAAGTAAATTTGATGAAAGTTTTGCCGTGTGTTACTTGTGAAATTCATCCTTGACGTTATTTCATTTCAGGAGCCCTTAAACAGAGCAAACTTAATTTCAAGAAAGCGTCACCAACAAAAAAGAAATCTTGGGATTCTGGGGAGTCTGATGGTGTGATCTCAGAAGATGATTCTCCTGATGTACCTGCAAGAGAAAGAGGTCCTAGAAGGGCTGGTAAGTTACTTAATCACCTCATAGGAGGCAAGTTAGTTGTTTCTTTGGTCCTATTTCCCCACTTTTCGTATGGGTAGCTCTTAAGAGTGATTTACTTATGTTTGTAATTTAGCTGCAAGCAAAGCCAACTTCAAAGACTTGTTAAGTAGTGATGATGAGAAATCTTCTGATGAGGAAGATTTGATGTACAGAGATGTTAATAATGGAGTTGATGATTTTGTTCCCGAAAAAGAGTAAGTTTTCAGAGTTCTAGTTCACTCCATACTAACTTAATTATCATCTTTTGGAAATAAGTATGAGTTAACTTGTATCTTTGATGTATATGCTTTAATCACGTTTTTCTGTTAGTTCCGAGCTTATAGTCAGCGACTCTGATAGTGAATTTGAGGATAAACCCAAATCACACTCGAAGAAAGCCACATCAGATGATGATATATTTCAACCTAAACCAAAACCAAATGCACAGAAGAAAAAGACTGTATCTGAATCAGAAGAGGATATGTTTGAGGAAACGCCAGAACCTGTGAAGAAAGCTCCTCCTAAACGTATGTGCTTGTTCGTTCTTCCAAAGCTTTCTGTGTCGCTGAGAGATATTTTCATCATTAACGCATCAATTTCTGTCTTTTCAGCTTCATCTGATCAAATGTTTGATAACCTTTTCAAAAGCTCTACAGATTCTCAGGAAGATGACATTGCAGTGCCCGCTGCTAAATCATCCAAACCTAAACCTTTGCCATCAACATCAGACAGTGATGAACCTAAGAAAAAGAAAGGTTTGTTTCTGTTGTGTTGGTTTTCTTCTTTCTTTCTTGCTTTTTTTTTTTTTTTTTCAAAATTTTGATGG
>CABIKL010003789.1:0-10467 GCA_902196195.1 Aptinothrips rufus | reverse complement strand
CCCCCCCCCCCCCCCCCCCCCCCCCCCCCCATCTTCCGTCGTCAAACAGCGCGAAACGAAGGCCGGAGGATACAAGAGTGGTTCGTTCAAATGGCTCGTCACCGTCCCGTCGCATTCATGAGGAGTCCCAAACTATTAAGTGATCGCCGGCAAACTAGTTCATCTGCGCGCAGACGAATAACCAGAGTTGTGTTTGCTTTGCTGCGTCCCGTCCGTCCCGCCCCACCAGCTTACAGTTTGAGCGCTTTGCTCCTAGCGTTACAACTCCGATGTGCCGCTAACAATAAAGTAGGTCTGATGGGTTTTGAACGGCAGCTGTATCTTCCTGCTCGATCATGGCTTTAGAATACACGCGACTCGAAAAGGGCCCTACATGAAATTTAAAAGTGCTGGCAGAGGGAATGGAGGTCAAGCAGTGATACGTTCTGCTTACCTTGTGTTAAAGCGGAGGACAGGTGTCGTGACTTTCTACAACACCCTAAAAAAACGTAATCTCTATATGGAAAAACTTGCCCACAGACAAAATTTCTTCATTTTAAACATAATTGAGCGGAATTCACTCAAATTTATGGTCAGCGTAATTAGGTATGGAATTGGACAAATGTTTTTGTTGGGTCCAAACGTTTTTCCATTATGGGACTATTTGATATTTTTGTTTGCCGTGAGATCTTGGTATACGTGATGATATGGAGTGTCGTAGTGTGATACGATTTCGTCTCTGACAAGTGTTTCTTTCTCTGTTGCAGGGTAGGCAGTGTGCTTGAAGAACGGCCCCGCCCCGTCACGAGGGTGATCTACGACGCAGGACACCTGCGCAGGTGTCGGTAAGGGGCGTGTTCTGGTTGCCTGTAGGACAAGAGGGACTCCGAAGGGTTAGAGCTGCTATGATTGCGTGAGTCCGCAACATCGAAACTCATCTAGGAGGCTCACACTGTTTACGAGTAAACTGTCTAAATTTAAAATCTTGATCTTTTTGATCTGTGGACTCAACCGGGATACCTGATGTCACCTTAGCGAGCGAGTAAGCGAGCCATTTGCGAATGTCCTGCATACCTTGATATTTTCCTTTAAATAACAGCATACCTCATCGACATCGAGAATTTATCAAAAAGCAGCTTGAGACAGAGATTCTGTCTCTTGCTTTGTTGCTGCAGATGTAATCATCTTCTCCCAGAGAGCTTGCATTCCAATAGTTAGTTGCCTGTACCCGAGCACTGATGGAATACGTTTTTAGGATCACGAATTTCATCCCAGCTTATGAGAAGGGACCATATTACACTGGAGCTCTCAGTTCGTCTTGAGTACACTAAGACACGGGCATGGTGCGTCAGCTTGACAAACATTCGTGCCTCTAATTAATTACCATCGTTACCGTCACGGCAGGGTGATATGGCGATTCTAACTCATGGGCCCATGTCCCAGGGCACACACTGGCCCTGTTGGAGTAGCGATAACCCAAGAGAGGTGTTGAAAAGGGTGGGCTGGTTGGAGAAGTCTCTTCCATAGTGCCGGCAGGTAAATTACGGAGAGCAAACAGTCCCTTTACTTGGCAGGCACTTAATTCTGTCGGCCTCCGCCACTCACGACGAGTGAACTAATCATGTGCGATTATCGTCAGCGCTACGGTGACTTTGATGTGTGATCTTCGCTGACTCGACAGTTGCCAGGCTGCCCGGGGTATTAGCAAACACACTAGGAACGTAGAGGAAAGGGAGCGTCGAGTCGTTGGACGTATGAAGTGGCTTCGTCACTGGGGTAGGGCAACCCAAGGCCGGAACTCTCCCCCCCCCCCCCCCCCCCCCCCCCACTCAGACTGATTTGTTGGATCGTGCGGAGGAGAGGCGAGGGGAGGGGAGGAGGGCGCGTTATTGTCGGTCTGGGATAGCGGGATACCTCCCCTACGCTTACCCATACTACCTCACCCCGGCGGGAGTTCAGTACCGTCGGTGGCACTTAGCTGCCCCTCCTGCGCAAACCTATACTTCACGATCGCGGACCTATACTTCCGCCGCAAAAAAATATTGTACTCTGAGGGGAAAAAAAATTACAATTCAGTATTCTAGGTCACACGATTTCTGGTACAATACGTATTGTGCCAAGGATGAGGGGGGCGATGGAGGTAAAATATTTGCCTACAATGCGATTGGGAAAATAATTTACTATTCTTGATTGTACTTTTTGTTGTGATTTTTTCTAGCAGTGTCACGCAAAGTTTCCAAGTCTTGGACGCCACTGACTTTTCACTGCCGTCAGGAAGGAAGATGATTACTCGAATTTGACATTTATTTTGCTCATTTTAACACCTCTAGCGCCGAAACAATGCCATATGTTGCGCGTAGTTCGCCGTGCGGCAAGGCTTGGATTCTGATCAGGAATTTATTTCGGGCGGCGAGGATTAATGAGCTTGGAATCGCGAGTGCGCGCCTTGCCCGCCTTGCCCAGCTCAGACTTCTTGTAAGAGACGACCACCTTTCGGCATCCTCAATCGAATTATTCCGAACTACGAGAAGCCATACGCTAACTTTCCTGATTGGGGCATTTGTTGGTTGTTGTGGTCGCTGCCGAGGAAGTAGCTCGGCCAGGAGGGAAGAGCGAGCGAGTCGGGAGAGGAGAGGAGAGGAGTTGTTGACTTAGCAGACAGGTGCGCCTCGCAAGGCCACCTACCTGATAACGAAGGATCCTCCCTGGGGAAAATGGGCAGGGAAAGGATGTTATTTCGAGCTGCAAGTCGAGTCAATCCTCCCCCAGTCACTCCGCGAATGAAGCTGCCGTAGAGTATCGGCCGTATTCCGGGTGACTGGCCCTCATTCTAGCCACCGCCTTTAAATCGCTTGCAGGCAACTTTCGGTTCCAATTTAAGATTAAGCGTTGTAAATTGTTAAACTCTTTATAGTCGTCTAGGACCAGAAGTAGACTGCAGGTGATTTAAAGGGGGTGGCTCGCAATAGGGCCAGTGGCCCGAAATAGGGGCATTACTCTACCAGTTCGGATGATGCAGGCCATCGTTTTGTTGCGGTCTGTCTATTGCGCTGAGAACTATCCGAGTTTGCATCTCAGTCTTGGCGCAAGTTTGATGAAGACGGCATTGATTAGGCCTTCCAAAGGGAGGGATCTGTTTGTAGCTCTCTCTATTTCGTAGTGTTGCTTCGTTTCAAGGTGGCCGTGCCATCTGAGCAGAGGCATTGCGTTGGGAGTCCCACTGGATAATCAGAACACGTGCTATGGGTATCTCTCCTCTCTCGAGCTCTCGCCGGCCGCCTGACCTTACCTCGGCCACCCCGCGAGACAAGACGGATCGCTTCACTGCAGCAACCTCCTCGCCGCCCTGCGTCGCGCTGCTCGGCGGAGAGCCTCAAAGTAAAGAGAGGGTTCTCACCGTCACGTGACCCCATCTTGTGACGTCACAGCTCAGGGGTTAAGGCTCTGCGCGGCGTACCTCATTTGCGCTTTCATCCCACCCAATGCATAGAGAAACCACATAATACCAGATTCTGGCGCGAGCGAACCAAGAAACCGAAGAGGGTAAAACAAAAAGAGCGTATTTGGTTATCATATTGAAACCTATTCCAAAATGAGGAGACTATTAAGTGCATTTGAAACAAGCCTCAAAATGGCCTTCACAAATGTTATTTTACCTTCGGTATTTGGGTTGGGCTGCTCCAGAGTGTGGGTTTCGAACTTCCAGTGTGGCCAGTGAGGCAATGGATGACGTAACGATGTGAACTCGACCTCTTTTCCCAGTCTCTGGAGAGCCAACCAATCGTAGTTCGGCGCTGCGGGGCGTGGCGGCGCGTGGCGACCGTGCAGTCCCTGGCGGGGTGAAAGGCTTTGCTGAGTGCAGGACACAGCCCCACCGCTGGGACCTTCTCGCCGTGTTGACGTCTTAGCTTTTGATCGGGAGCCCGGAAGCGATGTAACTCCCTCACCCAGTGGCGACACAATAGGTGAAGACAGTGGCAGAGGCCGTGGCCATGTGGTTTAACGACGTCAGTGCATGTGGATGTGGATCACACTAAGTTATTAATTTAATAAAAAAAAGAAACAATGCTTATTTTGCCACAATCACTTTTTAAGAATATTCGAAGCCCGTTGTTATGACGTCGCGGAAATATCAGCATGTCTTTAGTCCGGTAATTCTTATAATCCCGAAAACATGTGCTTCAAACATGAAGGATAAATTTTTTTATTGAGAAAAAAGTTTAACGAAAGAATGTCGTTATAGTATTTATAGTAAGATTTTAACCTGTAGTGTACTGAAGCACTAAAAATACAGTGTATAACTTATGCTTCGTAAAGCCACCATGAACAACTGACGATGATCATTTATTTTCTTTTTACAGCAGAATTGGCTTGATTTGTTGGCGATTCGGGAGCAACATTTGGTTCGAGTCCACTCCACTTCCCTTCCTCTGCACCTACCGATCATGGTGTGCTCACATCAAAAGTCTCGGTGCGAACTTATCTTTCCCTCGTGCCATCCGAGAGGGAGTGTTGTGAAGTGGGCAGCTTCTCTCTGTCTCTCCCTGATTATGACTAGTCTCTGTGGCACCCCTATTCGTCCCAGAATCGTCCTGTCTGGTCCTCTCTCTCTGTCCCCGGCCGATAAAGGAACTAATTAATGGGCGTGCTGCGCTGACAGGAGGATACCGTGCTTAAACCTCGCTCTCTCGCCGTGCAACATTATCCGCAGGGTGTTGGGGACTGCCAATAATATTGGCCGAGTCCGAGCGCGGATGGGCGCCTGCCCGTAGCATGCCCTGCCCGTTGAGACACTTCCAGTTGAACTGGTTTTAAGTACGATCTATCACCAGGGCTTGCCTAGGATGAATAGAGCAGTCGGCGAAAACGCGACGATTATAGGTTGTCGGCGAAAAACGGTTTTTGTCCTGTATCGAAAATAGATTCCCTCGATGAGTCTTCGTAAAGTTCCAGTGACTGCTTGCTTATATACTATGTTTGCGATGTCCGACTTGTAACTGCGCCTGCATGCCTCTGAATCGTACGAAGCATACTTTCGACGCAAATTGTTCTTCGACTAATGCGGGGCGTGTGAACTTTATGACTGCGGCCGTCCTTCTCGAATACGAACGTCCGGAAACAACCGGAAACCAGAGCGAGAGGAGCCGACGTGAGATAGCCAACCCGAGGACGAGACTAGGAGAGATTGAGGGGAACTCTCGTCAGGAAAGAAGAACCAATGAACCGATGTAATGTTTCTTAGCAACTCAACTCGATCTGGAAGTATGGATAAGTTTACCGTGCTCTCTTCTGGCGGGACAATGCCGGAATGCAGTCTTTTGCCGCAAGGTAATTAAATTGAAAGTGAAAGCGCAGCCCTGTCCTGGCCTGCGCTGTCCTGCCCGCGGCTGTGTGGACCACTCTCTCTGATCGGCTCACAGACTTTGCTGGCGAGGTAATCACATGACTGAGGGGAGGGGGGATGGCCATAGTGCTGACCCCTCTTTGCCACCCCTATCTCTCCACTTCCGTCCTGTTGACATCCCCCATTCTGTCCGCCCTCACCCCTTTCAGTGCCCCGCTTATACTGCTAAAAAAAACATTCAGCGAAAATTCAGTAGTTTATAGCGATATATATAAAAAGTGCGGTCAGGTAGAGGTAGAAATTTTTGGTACTTTTTGCTTGGCAGTGAGTCTGTTGCTACCCCCGACCCCCACCCCTTCCTGGTTCCGTCTCACGCCGGCACCTCAGACCCAGTCTGCATCGGAATGATCAGTCCCCCTCCCCTCCCCTCCCCACCTTTCCATCACGATTGTAGTAGACCCCCTCCCTCCCTGTCTAATCCCTCAAGATTTGGTGCCGCTCGGATTGTAGAGGCGCTACGCCAAGCCGCGCCACGCCACGCCACGCCACGCCACGCCACGCCACGCCACGGCCCGGCCCGGCCCCGTCACCTTTCCTGACTTGAGCCTGCTTTGTATGGTCGACGTCTTACTTCTATTAAACAAAAAGGAGAAGCGTGTCTTCATACGGCTGCAAAGGCAACAGTTGACAATCGAGGGGATTGCTTTTCAAGTTGCGACGTAGAGGTATGCAAAGAGCAGACGGCGGCGAGGACGGGGAAAGTGAACGTTCCTTGCCAGAGATTTTTCAATTTGTCAAATTTTTGTTTTTGTTGTTGAGTAACGTGAGATTGACAGAGGCACTTACTTCGTGTTTTCTCGACTAAATGAACTTTTTTCCCCCCGTCCCAAGACTGTAAGAAGACTGTTTTCTCAAACTTTGAGCTTGGAAAGATATCATGTCTACTGCAGATCTCAAGATATAATGAACTCTGAGGCGGAATACACGGTGTATGTTTCTCCAACTTGAGTTCATGTTTTCGCGGCGCGCACAAAATAATAGTTCCCAACTCGTCTCCACCCAAATATCCGTCTCTGTCAGAGTCTGGTACTGATCCCTTTCCACGCGGATGAAGATCATAATTAATTGGACTAGCAACAAACACGGCGTGGCGTGGCGTGGCGGGCTTGGTGCAGGGTGCAGGGAAGAGGTCGCGGTAAAAACGATCCCTTGAAATCAAAGGATAGGCGGATAGCTTCAGGAGTCCTTATAAGATTTTAAGCGTGTAGTCATCCCAGAAATCCACCTATCCTTGAATTTCGAAAGAGCGTCTTTACCGCGTGGTGAACGTGGCCAATCGCGATTCGCGCGATCGTGATGATCATTTCGATTCAATTTAATACAGCGGAAGGTGCGAAAAAAAGTAGTACGTTCCACTAAAATTGATTGAATTATACGCGATGTGTTCGCGCCTTTCACTTTATTTAGTTCGAATGCGATTTGCCTTACAGTGTATGGCTCTCTGCACTGTCTCAGCCCCCGATACATAAGATGACAAGCAGCCCCCACCCCTCCCTCCTCACCCCTTCCCTGATGAACTTTCCGCATCGACGTGACGAGGAGGTGTGTACGAACAGGAGTTCCTGTACAGGTGCGCCTGCAGAGCATCGACAAGCCTGTCACCTGGAGGGGTCACGTCTCATCACCCCCTCCTCCCCCCCACCCCTTCTCTCTGATCCCCAGCCTCCCCCTCCTCTGCGAGATCCCCTTCATCAGATTCTGAGACCTGAACCTCGCCTCAGAGGCGTGGAGGGGGAAGGGAGGGAAGGGGTGGGTGCTCTCGATTGTTCCCCACATGACGCGTGTTTGAGTGATGCTCATCTCCTGCGGCCCCGAGGGCTTGGAGGGAATCTTGTGGAAGTACAGGCCGATGAGAGCGAAGCGTTTAATCATCTCCATGAGTCAGTAGTTGTGTCGCGAGGCGAGGCCCGTCGGTGAATTCGCGTTGGTTGTCTCGCCCTGGAGGTACTGCATGGGGAGGAAGTTGCCATCACTACTTGTACTCTGCTTCCTTGTAAACTAGTGTGGTAAGCTTCCTCTCTGAAGTCGCTGACAATTTTGTGCGAAAACCTTAATACCTTCTTGACCTAGAACGATTTTTGATGTCTTCGTTATTTCACGCTTGTTTGCGTTTGTCTACCACAATTTTTATTTTGTTTCAAGAAATTTGAAATGTGTATATAACATTGGTTCTCGTGGCGCGACTTAAAAACCAAACCATTCAAATCCATGGTCACCCCTAACTAGGAGATAACTGCGCTTGGGTGTGATACGACCTTTGTGGTTTACATTCAAAATAAAAAGGGCAGCAGAGAGCGTACGTGCGCTTCTTGCGACGTTAAACGGTGAGCGAATGACGTGCCGTGAATCCTGAGGAACTGCTCCAGTCCCCGCGAGTCTCTTCACTCTTTCTCAGGCCTACACCCATACGAGCTCGCGTACGAGGCACCCCGTCCCTTGGGGCGGAGCAACTGGTGTTGGCAGGGCAGGGTACGGCAGTGACTCAACCCACTACGCCACGCCACTCCACTGCCTCCCCCCGACTCGACCTCTTCCCTCCTCTCCGTCAGCACTTCCGCTTTGTCCTCACAGAATAACCAAAACCCAGAATATGGATGGACCAACCCAAATCAGAAACCAAGGATAAAAAATATTTT
This sequence comes from Aptinothrips rufus, assembly GCA_902196195.1. Classification (NCBI taxonomy): domain Eukaryota; kingdom Metazoa; phylum Arthropoda; class Insecta; order Thysanoptera; family Thripidae; genus Aptinothrips; species Aptinothrips rufus. The sequence goes on along the minus strand of CABIKL010003789.1, from coordinate 2,448 downwards.
TGAGGAGATTTTAGATGTTTTTTGCTGCTCAACTCGCTTTCACATAATTCACTGATTGTCAAAACAATATTTTTCATGCTGGAGAGCAATCAATAATATTTTCTCTATATTACGGTACCTCCAATGGTATTCGCCCCTTCTTCGGAAAAGAGTCGACATCACTTACACTTACAGCAACGCCCTGTGGTCTCAAAACCACGGTGCCCGACTTGTTTTTGGTGGCACATTTGCTGGTGATGAGACAAAGGAGATTGTGGAGCTCGCTTTCCTCAACAACAAGATCAGTTTACCAGATTCCTTCGCCCAATAACGGGGCGAAAAATTAGGCGCTTTGCTTTTATTTCCTGTTGTTGGGTGAAAGGGAGAGGAGGATGATCTTGCGGATCCCGGCTATCGTCTTGCGATGTCACGGTGCTTAGAAGCCGGGATGCTCAATTATTGTCCTGCAGCGTGTCCTTGTTTTGCTCTGACTGCTGCTTGTGCTGCTTGTCCTGTTTGTTCCCAAGTTCCAGTATAGGACGGGATGGGATGAAGGGCTTTTACGACGCGAGGGCCTGACGTACCGCGCTGTGGTAGTTTGAGAACCGCCAAAACAGGTCGCAGACTCCGACAGAGCCAGAGGGCTGGCTTCGCTTACCCGGCTTTTGATAAAGGATCCACTTCGCGAGCAGTAATTCACTAATATATCTGCATGCACTCTAAGTGTCTAGTAACTTCTTTGTTCGGAATAGGCTACAATTTCAACATAAATAGAATTAGTAACAATTTTGTTCTACTTAACCGCACAATTTTTACGAAATTGTTTCTGCATCGTTACAAAATTGTTACTCATGCTAGTTTTGTTTAAAATTGTTCCCAAGTCCGAATAAAAAGGTTTCTACACGTTTAGAGTGTTGACTTTGTCGTACACGTGAAGATGAGTTACACATGTTGGAAGACGCTCCATCATACTCCTCCCTGGAGTTCGTTGGTTGACATGCCATACGGCTACTTAGGTTTCACTTGAGGCCTTCGAAATGCCCAATCGACGAGTTAACGTTGTTGGCTTCGTACAGGCTGAGTATAGCTTTCTGATGAACGGGAGTGGCGAGTAGGACACAGCCTTGTAAGGTACTTGACCTTTTTTTAAGGAGGCAGAGGATGGTTGGACCCTGAGTGCTCCGTTTAAAGTGACTGAGACAGGTGGTGCACACAATGCCGTATGTCAACCCGGCATTAGCACCCCATATCCCATACCCCTTCTCACTTTCGATTCCCTTTCAACTCGAATGATGGAGTGCCGCGGGGGAAAGTTTAGAACCTTCCTTTCAGCGTGAAAAATTGCCGGGCCTGAAGCAACGACTGAATTGTTAACGGCTTGGGAAGCTGTCTCCCTTAAAAAAAAAAAGCGAACTTTGCAACAACGAGGCCATTGTGATCGATGTTCGGGTCGAGAAAGACATCACAGGATGAAGGCTACAAAGCCTGAGACCTTGCAAGTCTTTGGTCGCGCTGCCATCTTTGTTATCAACCCGCGCAATATGGAAAACATTTAATTTTTTTGAGACTAACTCTATTTATACTGAGTTACATTTTAATCTTTTGCGATATAAAATGAGACATTGAACAGACTTTAAATCAATTTTGTGTTTGTGATTTGTTGAGCCACTGTTGGTTATAAGTTACTCCCCTTGCCTTCGAATAAGAGGCCTTTACTTTTTATTCAGACAACGGTTTTTTAATTCACCTACGTTTTGAACTAATGTATTGAGCAAAGTCCTCCTTGAAGTTCAGAGCAATTTCAATTACTATCACCACAAAAAATAAAAAATGGACGAAAATCGGTCCTTTCAAAAGAAAAGAGAAGAAAAGGCATTCTTAGACAGCCCCTCTGCACTCAAATAGAGTTCCTAGTCATATAGGTAATGGTGCATCCTATCCTCCTTAGAATCTGTCCTCGATCCTTCCTGCCGCCGTGAATTGATGGTATAATACAGTAAGGAGTATGAGAAACGATGGTTGCGCTGTGCGCTATGAAACCCAGGCTGAGCTGCGCTATGCGTTCCGCACGGTGCTTTCAACTACCCCTCCCTCCCTCCTGCCCCCCTCCCCCTCCCCCCCTCCCCCAACCCCTTTTCCTGCAACCCGACATGGGTCGTCAGGGTCAGGTTCTGCACTCTGGGCTCCCACAGCAATATCGTAAGGAGCGGTGGAAAATAAGAACAGCGAGGGTGAGGTACCTAGACTTGCAGGAGAGTGAACGCCTCATTTATTGCTCCCGCCATCTCACAGAAAAAGGCGGCCGACGTGCAAAAATACAGCGAGCTCCAGGTAAGAATGGGGAAGTTTACGGTCGTAGCATATTTTATCAGCCGCAAAAATTTTGCGTCCATACGCTCGGACGCGTCGCGCTTTAACACTTACCGCCGCATCGCACCCTATCTCGCGGGGCCACCCGCTCGCCCCCCA
>CABIKL010003788.1:0-10467 GCA_902196195.1 Aptinothrips rufus | reverse complement strand
GGGGGGGGGGGGGGGGGGGGGGGGGGCGGGGAGTGCCCGAGTCCGACGGGTACCCGCTGCTGCTGCTGCTCCGCGGACCCGAGGCCCCGCCCCGCCCGCCCCGCCCGCCGCAGCAGAGCGATGCTTACGGGCCCTTACAGTACCTCCCGCGGGGAGAGAGAGAAAGAGAGAGAGAGACTGACGGCGAGGGTGAAAGGACCGTTGTATGGCGCGCTCTGAAGTGACAGGCTGCTTGCATGCCGCGCCTCAGGACCTCAGGCTTACACTTGGTCACTCCGCCCAACATCCTGGTGCCTGCTCTTTCATCTCTCTCATGCAAAATACGGCAACAAAATCACGTTGCCGTACTTACAGTTGTACTTGCTTTATGAATTCATTTGTCACAAAATATTTTCGAAGCTCAGAAATTTGATATAGGACTAGCATAATGAGGAAGATGTGACCTGAAAGAAGTAATAGGAGATCTGCTTTTTCAGAATACTGTAATCTGCGTACCTTTAGTAACGGCCCTAGCCATCCACTGTGAATGTCAGATCCTCCTCTCCTCTCCTCTCCTCTCCTCTCCTCTCCACTCCTCTCCTCTCCTCTCCTCTGTTGACATGCGGCAGGGCGCGATGAGGCGCCAGGAGCAGGAGATCAGCATCCTGCATCGTATCGTTCTCAGCGAGTGAGTGTTCCTCACGACTCTCCGCCTTGTCTGTGGGAACTCTCCGCATGAGGAGGTGTGGGTGTGTGTGTATTCCTAGCGCATCACCTGCTCGAGTACATTGTTTGCTAAATCGTGGAAAAGAATACGAGCAGTTAGTTGGGAGGATATGAGAGGAGCAGGTAGTACTCCAGAAACCAGCAGAGTCATGTCATGATTTCGCGGGGTGTGCGAATCCCCAACGAGTTTAATTGAACCAGTGTTCCGCTAGGAGATCTACGACTGTGATCTGATGCTCGTCTAGGCGGCTCTCTCTCGAGTGAAAAGTGCTGTTTAAGAAAGAAGGATGAAATGAACAACTTGATCTTCCGGAGCTGATAGTTTGTGCTTGTCATATTCATGTTTGTTCCGGGATGCTGAAAAAAATGTATTGTAAAAATCGTCGGCAATAGCTTTTTCCAAATGTTCGATGTACTGATCTTTTATGTACCTCGTACTTCCTGTATTTTTTCGGAGGTATGTCTTAGTTTAAAACGGATCGGAACAGCTAGTGGAATTGTGCTTAAAACATGACAGAAATGTGTCTCTCATCGCTTCACTCCCCTCTCCGCCGAGCAAAGCAGAGCAGAATATGCAGTGCAGCGCGGCCGAAGCGCAGCGCAGCCTGTCCACCCCTTAGCGAGCGTCGCGTGGTAATCTGTCAGCAGAAGAGGCGAGCCATGCCTGCCCTGTATCTGATGCGGTGTCCGGCCGGACTGACGGACATCGGATGTGTTCTTGTAAGCCGCGCCAAAGGCACGAAGGTATGCGAGGTGTGGTGGGGCGTGCTGGACGCGGCGCAGGGCAGGGCAGGGCAGGGCAGGGCAGGGCAGGGCAGGGCAGGGCGTGCGCAGATTAGAATCTCATCAAAGCGAAAGCCATTAGGGTGGTTGTGACGTTTCGTTCGAAACCATACATGCGTCAAGACTGAACTATGTCTTCCACTTCAAGAACGAATTGTTATTGCAACGCGAAAAGCATTTGCTGGCCTTATCGGATTTTCTCTCGGTAGAAGATTACTGTATACTTAGCGCATTCGTCCTTTGTGTGCTGTGCATTATACGTTGTCAGTGAATCATTCCACACCGGATACACCCTTCCTTTGTCTTTCCGTATTAAAATTGTATTTTGAGATTTAGCACTTTATTGTGCGTTATTTTGTGATACGAAACATTCTCTTCTCACGTTTGCTTCTCGAACACTATTCGTCCACCGTTCAAATGTTTATGTTCCTCCCACTCCCCCCCCTCTCTCTCTCTCTCTCTCTCTCTCTCTCTCTCTCTCTCTCTCAGACAGCGAGCCTCTCTCAAGTGAAAGGTCCTGTCATCGAGTGCTCGTCTGGATTAGTGTTCCTGCTGAGCCAGGTTCTGCGGGTCGCGCGCATGCCCGCTCTCTGTGATGTTTTGAGATACAGGCGCCGGGCATTAATTGATTTTATTGGCCTGGCAGCGGCAGCAGCGTAGCCTGGCGTGGCGTGGCGTGGCGGGAATCGAAATTTGATCAAATCAGTCGGCGGGACACGGGGACATCGTCCTGCTGCCGTATGTTACGGCGCCGAGGACGGACAGCTCCTGACATAATCACCTCGCGGTGCCTATCGACATGTCCCGCCTGTCAGAGATGAGCAACGGGAGGGTCGAGCTCGACTCGATCTTGATCTGTGTCTCTCATACTCCGCGCACGGTACTGGCCGCATGGCTCTGTCGCATTCCAGCCTACTCGACCCGGTCACGACCTGCCCGTTGCTCATCTCTAGCTCTTCTCGTCCTGTTACCGAGTTCGACGTGCCTAATGAAAAGCCTGATCGGTGACCGGTCACCAATGAGGAAGGGTTGGTAGCATTCCCTCTCCTTTCGGAGAAATATTTAGTTTCTGGGTCCTTAGTATTTTTCGATAATTTCTTTCTGCTGCGAAGGTCTTAAAGTCACGCGCATTTAAAGAGCGTCATAAATCGGCAGATTTTTTAAACAAATTTTATTATATTTCGATTGAATTTCTTTTGTATTTCATATTAAAGAAGTCGAAGCTGCAAAATTTCTACGCGTAAATGAAATTTCTAGTAAATTTTTTACGATTGAAAAGTTTTCCGATTTCACTTGCTTTGTTGCTGTTTCTTTTTTCTTGTTAAAAATTAAATTGTAGGGGTGGACATTCAGTACATCTGTGTATTAGTATAAAACACACCCCACGTCGTGCCAACTGAAATTGAGGCAACGTATTTGTCTTCTCTTATTCGCAATTCAGCACGTTTTGTCATCTTGCTTCGTGGGCTCGGGTTAGCTACTTCCTCTGATATTTCCATACGCGCCTCACCGCGAGCAAGATACAGCACAACCAGGCGACCGAGGAGGATCACAGACCCGCGGTAAATTTACGACGACCGACAGTCCTAACTCAGCCGTCGTAATTCGGTGCCGAACGCTCGGGATGCGGCTGATCCAGGAGGCCGATTCAATTTTATCACGGGAGTCAATGGGCCCGAAGGGGTAATTAAAAACTCGCGTCTGCCGCCAAGAGTGGCCACAGTGTGGACCGGACGGAGGACAGAGCGTGGCGTGGCGTGGCGTGGCATTGCCAGCAGCATGTCCAGACACAGTAAAGAAGCGAGAGATGCTACCATCGAGTGACTTAGCTGGTCATTGTTCCATTGGGCCCGCACATGATGGAAGTTGAATAAAATCTTACCAAATTATGGCTGGGTTCGGAGACCAACTCTTAGCCAAACCAACTACCTGGTGTTGAGTTCTGTTTGTCAGGCTCTGGTATGTCCGCGAGTCTCGTGGTCGTGGCAGCTCCCTTGCAGCCAGTGTCTAAGGCACAGCGTCCAACGCGACACGCAGGTAATGGAAGAAACGTGTCCTGTGCTCAATCTCTGCCCGGGCGCCCGCCCCATTCATGATCCGTCATCGAGTTCGCATATAAAATGCGACATATAAGAGGCGTCTCCTTAATTAACAACTATCAGGAATGATAAAGCGTAGATTGAGAGGTCATAAAGGACATGGAGCGTTCTACCCAAGCGGAATTTTTCTGCTCGGCATCATCTCAATTTTCTTCTCTGTGTGTTTTTCTAACCTTGTGACAAGTTTTGCAGTCAGGTTTCGTACAGCTGAGTGCACTGCGTTGTGTTCACCATTAATTGATTCCGTACAATTTACGAATGACGAGCGGTGCAGTGTAAGAGCGTATGGTTTGGCCGCCAGGCCGATTGTTTCGTAATATCCTTGGCGTCGTTATTACACACCATAAAACGCCGCGGCTGCTGTGGGCTATGTTCACCTTAGACGCGGCAGGGCAGGGCAGGGCGGTGATAGGTCCAATCGTTACAATCCCAGAGAGCGGGCCGCGCCGCGTTATTCATTTGATACGCAGTTTGTAGACGCCCCGCTCAACTCGCCCTTGTTTGGCCCCGAGCAGCGACCAGAGGCGGCTGTTCTGTTCAATCCTTAAGTGTTGCGTTTCATCGCCGGGAAAGAACTATCGTCGTGTTGGACTTGGCTCATATTTGACTAATACCCTTTGTGTCTATTGGTTCTGTTTTTGTGCATCTGCAGTGGGGTATTCCGCTTGTCGTGAAGCCCAGTGTACGAAATACCCTGTTTTCAAGAATTTTAGCGGACTGCATTTGCTTGCGAAAAACAAAGAGTGTTCCGAACTTAGATTTTTAATTTTGCGGAAAAAAAGATTTATTTCATGGTCTGATCGAGACCTGGAGGGCGAGTACGTGAATTTCCAATCCATGAAAATTAAGTGTTGTATGGCATTGAGCACTTCGTCCAAGCTCGAGTAACTTCTATTACAAGTAGGCCTTGTTGTTGTTTGTAGAGATAAAGCTTAAACTGCTCTTGCTCTTCTTTCTGGTTCTTGAAATATACCTGGAGACTTCACAAAATGACCCTCAAGTCAGTGTGGACAGTATTCGGGACATTCTCTGGAACCTCTGCAGAAGAGCGGGCAAGTTCGTCTGACTTTCCGCACCGCGATGCTCTCCTTAATATTGTAGGTGTATAATTCCTCGCGTTGGTATGGCTAGCCAGTTGGCTTCGCCGCGTGAAGGAAAAGGGGTGCCTCATCCCACTTACTCTTCTGAAATAAAGTGATGAAGGAAGAAATATAAAGAATTTAGAATTTATGAATTCCTTTGCGCTTTGCATATATATATTCTTTTTGATCTATGACATACGTCAGTAATGGTTCTGATATTTTTCCCTTCAACTCCTGGTCCTGTTGAGCTTTTCGTTCCGTCCTGTCCGTGGCTCATCACGTTACCGTAGATAATGCACTGTCTTTTATCTGGCGACGAATTGAATTAAAGGTGATGATGCACCTCGTTTGGACATTCATAGCTGAATAGACCGGATAGTAGGAATCAAATTTAACCGTGAATCCGGAAGGAGGAGGATGTGGTGACGTGGCTTTATCTCGACCAGCGCTTCGTTCTTTGAGAATCATTCAAAAGTTGGGTACTGATCAGAGCTTGACATTTTGTTCGTTCTTTTTACAAGAGAAGCCTATCGTAATGTTCAATGAAAGTTTTGTCTCCCTATCTCCGGATTCACGTTGGGGAATAAACGTGCACTTGCTCGGTTAAACTGAGGTACGTAGGTACCTTGATTATTATTTTGCAGTTTGGCGAATTCATTGCATGCTCTTATTAAAAAAAGTTCCGAGTGGCGTTCAGTCTGGTCAGCTGTTGTGCTGGTTGGCAGCTCCAGCCATTTTCCGTCGTTGGTGCTGTACCGGGTGTGCGCCCGACCTCTTTCATCTATCTAGCTTCTTCTTTCTTACAGCGCCAGTAGTCCAATCTCAGTAATATTGTTGATGCGCCTTTGCTGTTGTTTCTGTCTGAAAAAGAACAGGAGCACACACTCTCCTAATGAAATGTTTTTGTTTCTTTGCCCATCCGAAGAGGGGGAGGAAACTGTCAGTTCGTTTGACTTGATCTTTCGCTTCACTGCTTCGTCATGTCTTGCCTATCAAAGCTGCACCTTTTGCTTTGATCCACCTCCAAGTTAAAGAACGCGAGCTGCAAACTACACCTTGCCCGCACTAAAAGATTCACGAAGTTTTCGATTCACGCTCGAGTTTGAAGAGAAGAAAACGAAATGACTAGCTGGACTAGAGAGACTCTATGTGTAGTGAGTTGTCATCATCACATGACATTATCCAGACATGGCAGAACAGTAACTGCGGTGAGGGTGTTGCTGGCCACGAACGTTCATCCACACATCACAACTGTGCTTGGGCTCTCTGTGATCACGTGGATACGCCAGGTCTCTCTCTCTCACTGTAGGGTCTCTAAACTGGACGAGATGCCAGCTGATCATCACCGCCAGCTGCTGTTTTCCCCACTTCCTGTCCGCTTCAGGCGGTAGTGGAATCATTAAAGGCAACCGACGTGGCGGCAACATCGTTTCGTGCTGTACCGTCTGCTGGCAGGAATCGGAATCGTTCGTAAAACGGAAAAGAGGATACAATATAGGTGCCAACACATTATTGGAAAGCCTGTGGAATTGCAGGAACGCTTGAAAAATTCTTTGCTGATAGGTATAGATTTTTCGTTCTTATTATGAGTGCTTTCTTTTTAGTACTATTTCATATTTATAAATGGTAAAGTCGTCAGGCCTGTGAAGCTTACATATTTAAAATTAGTCATTTGATATTTGATTGAAGTCTTGTAAGCTGGGTTGCGGGTGACTGTACTGAGTACTGATCGTGACTGTCTGGACCCGTAGTAGTACAGTACGACCCGATACGGTTCTTGCTTTGCTTCGCGCCCAGCCTCTCGTGTTAACACCCAATTTACCTTCTTTCTCAAATTGCTTCGATTTGATCCTCGCGGAGAACGTCGCCGTTGCCTTTTTGCTGCGCGACGAGCAAAGGTTGATCAATGGGGAAAAGAGGAGGTCCTTTGCATGATACGCCTCTGAATCGACTCGGAAAGCAGAAAGAAAACACATCGGAATTGTAGTAATGAAGGTATAAGGTGGTGATTTATGTTGTTGTAATTATACCACTTGGATTTGGCAAGCAGCGTTGTTCTGGATCACAGCTCGGCGTCATGTGGGAGCCTCCCCGTTCCACGTAAAGATTTATGATCGCAGTGCGTGGCGTGGTGTCTTGGTATCGTACGTGGAGTCGCCTATTATCCTCTCATTTGAACCTGCTGATCAAAAGCGGCTTCCAGTTCTTCGCGCTCAATTTGACGAATCAGTCATTCATTTTTTATGCTCGATATTTACAACTATGAAGTGATGAGAGGGTAAGCTCTGCCTGCCTTATGTCTGTGCGTCTATCCATTTCGCCTCTCGGGCCCGCCATCCTTCCCCCAAATCACGAGGCCTTCAAGATGCGGTGTCCACGCTCTTGGCCAGAATGCCTGCCGATCAGAGAGCTGATAGCACATCACTGAAAGGATCTATCGTCGCCGTGCCTGGACCGTACTGCAGCAAACTAAGCACAGCCGGAGCGTGTCCAGGGTAGTCCGTCATCTTAGATTTTTTATTTTAAAAAATTGAATTTTATGTTTTTTTTGAACTTGAATGCAAATTGGTGGATTGTAATATTTGCGAAATTACGAGTTTCGTCCTTTTGCTTTGTGTTTTGATGCTGGGATTCGAAAGTACTGCTATCGATGTAATTCACGAGCCTTCTTGTAAAACACTTTAGTGCGAACACGCAGAGCTGGTTGTGCCTATGACCGCAAGCAATTGCACCAAACCACTTACTGCCCCCCCCCCCCGGCTTCAGCTGGCAAGGCGTCGCGCCAACTTATTTCTCCCTTTTTAATCAGCAGCAGACGAGTGCCTGCTGCTGCCGTAGCAAGTCTGCTGCCTGCCGTCGCGTGTCCGGGCAGGTACCTTCTACCTACGTCTGTGTCCTCCCCTTCCCCTTCTCTCCCCCTTTGCTTCCCCTCCTCTCCTCCTCCCTATCCTCACTGTGCAGCTAACGCCGCCGCACACTGCGAAGTGAACGCCGCAGGAATGCACGCCGCCCGTCCGCCCCCCTCAGTCACTCTTTGCGCACGGTAACCGTGTCATTACGTCTATTGTTTATACATTCACGCGGAAATACAGGTGCTCCCCCTCGTGGAATGCGCGGTGTAAGAAAAGTGAGCTACTCTGTTAAAATGTGATTTTTTATTGTCATTAGAAAATATTTTACATCGTGTTAAATCTTTGAATTTTTTTGTCAAATTTTCTGATTCACAGAGAAATCTAACTCGTACGTGACCAGAGCACCGGTGCCTGCTCCTTACCCCTTGGCAAAAATTACACTTTTGAACTCAACCGGCCTCTCATACACTCTACCGTGGTCGATCAATCCATCAATCAATCAATCACCAGAGGGCTCATCATCAATCAATCAATGAATCAGTCTATTCTCCAATCATGGGCCGAGAAGCTCGGTCACGAACATCTGCAAGTGCACGCGTCGGACACGCCTGGCCCGGCCTAGCCGAGCAGACCCCGGCCTGGGGGTGGGGCCATCAGCACCCAGACAAGCACGCGCAGATACTACTTTGTACTCCGTACAGTCCCGTTCAAATCACCGGGTGATTCCGCCGTGACGGAGAGCAGTTTTGTACACATTCTCTTCCTTCTAAATTTTACATTAGGCTAGAAATTATCTGAGTTTGCTTACAACCGTCAGAAATACTCAATTCTGTGAGTGTTTGTTGTTGTTTTTATTTATTTTTGGCGTGAAGCAGATTTATGAAGAGCTTGTTTTCCTCGAAATTTGTCTGTGATCGAGACCTCTACAGTAGATGCTTGGGATCATTTCCACGACGAGCAGCAGGCTGTTAAAGAGAAGATTTCCGTTCCGTATTAACGTCATTGTATTTAGTGCTCACGACTGTCAGACTTCACGGGACCGAAATCCCCTGATGTTTTTGTTCGCCGGATGTGAAAGATATTGGCAATTTTTCTTCGCCGAAACCCTCATTTCGACCTGGGTGCTTCTTCTTTAGAGCTGGGGCTGCTTTGCTCTGACTGTATACGGCCGGTCGCACCTGGTGCCTGGCCTGGTCCAGCTCATCACATCAGCCCTTCCTTTTCACACCTTGCCGTAATTGCCCGGGCGTATAACCAGACGGACACCCCATCTTGTTTAACTGAGAGCGGGAGTCAACCCTACCTGCCTCCTGCAGTACCTCCTGTCCACTCTTCGACAGCAGAAAGACCGAATATGCAGGACCAGATGGTTCTCACACCTTGACCTTGCCTGGGGAAGTCCTGGCAAATATGGTCGTATTGGCAGTTATGTTCCAGCAAAACTATGTAGCTTTCGAAATCTGCAGATTTTAAATACGTTCCCGCTCCTCAGCTAAATTATTTTTGCAACGAAAGTTTCAATTTATTACAGTCGCCTGTGTGACCATCACGGGCGGCCCCCAAAAAATCTCAAACTTATGACAGCCATATGTCATGCATTCATTGCCTATTCTGTGACATTTTGTCATTGTTTTTCGAACGAATGCGATAAAAATACTCGCAAGCAGGCTGTTGCCTCGGCAGACGACCATCCTTCGCGTTCCTCTCCTTGCGCGGATCCTGCTGCAATCAAGCCATCAGTAGATCACCACCTTTACCACCATGCACACCTGACCGCAACAAGTATACCGGGCTGTGCTCGGAGCGCTTAGCCGGGGGCTGCTAAGTGAGCATAACAGTCGCTGTGCGCGCTTCCCGCTCCCTACCCGCCCATCGTATCGCCCGCCTCTCATCGAAGGCCAGTTTAATATCACGTTAATGCCCGTTAATTCGAGCGGGGCTCCGAAACTGACAGCTGATGGGTTCTGCGGGGCGCGGATGCTGTACGGCCAGCCGAACAAACGTCTCGCTCCGCTTCGATCCCGGTACTAGCCCCGCCCCCTCGTGAGTACTAAGTGAATCGCGGCTCTACAGAGTGATATCTTACACAACTTCGAACGGACCGAGAGTGCGTTTGAAGTTTGTTCACGTCCGCAGGAGTGAAGGAGCATTGTCGTTCCTGGAATTGATTTGTAACCCGTTTGCAAGACTCGGATACGAGGCACTCTCAAATGTCAAAGCTACTTACGTAAGCTAAAAAGCTCGCTACGGTACTCGGTTTTCCAACCTTCCGAAATAAGAGAAAATAAACGTCCAGAAAAACGTGGCACGTTCGCTCCGCTGCTTTTTATTTTACTTTTTCTGCTTTCCTGAAAAATGAGGAAATTTCAGAAATGTTTATTTGCAGCCCTGCATGCGGGGATAAGCCAGCAGGATTTATTACGCAACGAAAAAGTGCCCGTACGCGTCCGTAACGTGTAATTTCGTGTTGACAGGATGTGGCCGTCACTACGAGTGCTGCAAGTGATTCTGCCCGCATACCGGATCCGGACGGCGGCTGCAGCAGCTGGCACCGGTACCGGTTGCTTCCCGTACCCGTGAGGTAAGTCACTCGGGAGGTGCCAATAAGGCGTCCGATTAGAATGCACACAACACGTTGCCGCCTCGTTAGGGAGCCCAGCCCCCTTTGCTCTGCTCGTGTTAGGACGGCACGGGATGCACGGATGCTCCTCCCTTGTTTTTTCACACCTTGCGGTAATTGGCCTCTCTGCTGCTGCTCTCCGCCGGACGGCACCTCGTTTGAAGAGCGTGCCGGGGCGTGTCGTGCGCGGGCGTGCGCGGGCGTGCGGTGGCGTGCGGACCGTGCGCCACGCTGGCGGCCCTTCCCTCCCTTCCCTCGCCCTTCCCTCCCTTCCCTCCCTTCCCTCGCCCTTCCCTCCCTTCCCTCCCTTCCCTCCCTTCCCTCCC
>CABIKL010003787.1:0-10467 GCA_902196195.1 Aptinothrips rufus | reverse complement strand
GGGCTGCTCGTCCCCCCCCCCCCCCCTTTCCCCGCTTGCTCCCCTCTGCTCGTCTTCAACCCTTTCTCGACTCATCCCTCACTTTCAAGTCCTTAGCTCTGATCTTGCCCCTCACGCTTTATTCCATGACAGTGACGTCACTATTACGTTTTCGATTTCCAGTTGCCTTAGTTTTGAAAAGCACACACACAATCAATATAGCTTCGACAAAAATGTGCCGAAAAATACGTGTCAGTACAATATATGTGCCATTGCCGACAGTTATATGCCATTTAAGATACAGAAAAAGGCCAGCCAGAGAGATGACAATTTTGGTATTGTACTCTGTTTGATAAGAATCGATAATGCACGGTTACACACAACAATGCATAGTGCTGTCTCAGAAACGTACGAAAATCAGCAGCACTGGTCGTGCCCCAATCACCAAGTCAATTGCCGGTGAATATCAACCCATGGGATAACTTTGCAGATTACATGTAGACAGTTCAGGAGGAAGCACCTGTAATTAACTATTGCATCTCGAAATGGACAATTTCGGACTAGACTACTGATGGTTGACAGTTGCATCAATTAATGTAATCGAATCAGACATTTCGACAGCTCAACTGTTCAAATTTCTGTCAACGCAGACCGGGCGGAACTAATTGCGTCTTACCTCAGAGGGGTTGATGAAAATCGATGGCAAGTTGAGATCCACAAGGTATCCGTTTTTTGTGTGTTGCACATGAACTTTTCACAGAATAAAACCGCGAGCTGTCTACCAACTGTCTCTTATCTAGGACTGGGACTTAAACATCACACTCTCTCTCTCACTCCATCCTTCCATGCTGCTCCTCCTGAGCCAACTGACAACTGACTGACTGCGGTTCGGGAGTTCGGGGCTGGCAGTGGCTCGGGCTCGGGCCGCTTGGGCGCTCGGGCTCGATTTGTTTTGCTGTCCTGACGTACGGTATTGCCAACGGAACCGTAAGCATCTCTCCCGCTTTCTATCTATACATCTATTTGTCTCCACATCGTTCTGCTTCAGTCCATTACTCTAAGTTGAGCGTTTTAACTTTTGGAAATATTTTCATATCACTTAGTATTATTTCTCACTAAAGGAAGGTTTTTATGAGAAGTCATTTTCAAATGTCGTCGGGTGCACGTTGGTACCAGCGTGCGCTGAGTAAGCGAGATCTGTCGGCCACTGCCGGAACTACACTGACAGCAAAGGTGGCTGGCTACAGGCGGTACCCGGTGGATGGCGGATGGCGGGTCATTCTCCCCTGCACTCCCCCTCTTTCCTTTTTATTGCTTCCAATTCCAAAGATATGGCGGTCTATATTGAACGAAAAAATGTTGCAAATTATATGATTAGTCTCTGCTTGCAAGGACTGTCCCCATACCACTGCGGCATTCCCTTCCCTAACTTGATTACAAATTGCACGTGACTCGGTCACACAGGACCCGTCTCCCAACACCCCCGCAAAATTACCTGCTTTGATTGCGTCGATTACATCAAATGGTATTAAAGAAAGGCTTTGACACCGGCTTCATAGCCATCTGCACGGTTAAGTCGGGAACGAGTTACCTGTTATAAAGTAATATAAATAGGCCTAATGAATAGACCTAGCACGAGACTACATGTGGAGTACGGCGAATAAGCTACTCCTTCGACTGCGCACCGTTAAAATCACCCTGCGTCCCAGAGGAGTTCATTCATCCGCCGACAGGAGAAAGTACTTTCATCGGGGGCCATGGACATGCGGGGCAATTATGACCAGTGCTCGAGGATAGGAAGGATGACCTCGGCACAATTGCTCAGTCCTTCTCTCGGCCTAGACACACGTGTACACTACACGTGAGGGACACGTGAGCGGCACGTGTGGTGTGCGACAGTGAAAGGCTTGACCTGCCCTGATTTTGCCACGCGAGGTGAGGTGTTCGAGTAGCAGTGGCGGGCACCCTCGGTGGCGGGTGCGGAGCGGTGGATATCAATAAAAACATGTCTCCATTTGTTTTTCTACGTGTTGTTTTTACAGTGTTCACTAAAAAATGACGATGCATTTTATTCCAGTTCCCTTTGGTTTTGGAACCACGTCGATACTCTCTATTGTCAACAGAAAATCTCCTTGGAATTCCCTCCGAGTCCTTCCTACGCCCCTGATGGGTAGGCAGCCGGTCATCTACCTTATTTAGTTTTGTCGAGTGTACCGTCTAGAGAGAAGGCAACCCACCTTACGTTTATCTCTATTGAAAATGCATCATCTGAATCCCGGACACAACACGCGAATTATGTATCAAAACTGAGCAAAATTTTCCGTGCTGTTCTGTCTCTTTATGTGCTTCAAACGCATTCCTGGACCTGTATTTAAGACGCATGATGCACGCATGTTCACAACATTGTTAGGCTGATCCAAACTGTTGGCATCTGATCAGACAGTCGAGCAACACTCCAGGCATTCCCCTTCCCGCCACCCACCCAAGGTCAACATCGGAACGTCGGCTAGTCAAGGCGAAGCGTCTGCTGTCCACTGCTGTCGCCGGTCGCCGGTCTAATGCCCCAGAACCAGAACCTGACCACTGACCAGAACTTGTCCGTCGGATATTGTGGTGTGCTAGGTGTGCGAGGCAATGAGCCTATGTGTCAGTTTGAACTGTTCGTAAAAGGTGTAACAGTCATTGTTTCTGTGCAGACCTTTAAAATACTGCCATTATGCCTATGTCACCCTCGCAGCTATCCAAACATTTGGAAACTTTAAGGAAGAAAGGTTCGGAATCCATTCAAGCCATTGATAATAAGTTTGAGGTGAGTTGTGAAAACCGACCAGTCTACAATGTATTCAGCTCAGCAAGTTTGTCAAATTTATCTTAATTTCCAGGAAACTCTGACATGGCTTGAAAATTTTCGCGATTCGATCACATCAGGAGAGATTAATGACAAGTCTATCTTGATTCCCAAGACTCCAAATGCTACCCTGCGCCGGAAAGGTTTGTTTTCATGATTTTTTGTCACCAGATGTTCGCATACATACATCTGAATATTTATTATTTTGTAGGTCGTAAATTAGCAAGTATTGAAGAAGATGGATCTCATTCCCAAGAAAATCCAAGTACATCTGGTATTGTTACATCCTCTGCCAGCATAACTCGTGCTTCTAGAAGTGGATTGCGCAAGAGATCGCATACCACAAAATACTATGAAAATGAAGATACTGAGGACGAAATCTTGCAGCCGTCTACTGGTAAGCGCTTGTGTAATTTTTTAAAAATGTTAGTCATTCAATTTTTTTCTACCCGACATAGTTGACCAATCTGTAATCTGTTGCTGAAAATATATCTGAATTTGCACATCTGATGTGCCTCTTCAGTTCCACACTCTGACTGATTGTGTTTGCCCTTGCATTATTTTGTCCTATGAAGAATCTCCACTGAAGAAAGCATGCAAAATAAGTACAAAATCATCTAAAAGGTCTGGGAAACCTGAAGGAACTAAATATGGGTCACACAGCCCAAACATTCCTGGAGCATCTGAGGAAAAAATTGGTGCAAATGTGAAAGACGTCCAAACTTTACGAAAGCAAAGTGCAGAAGTCAATCTCAATGATACTAAAGGGGCTCCAATAGAAAGTCTTCAAGGTGATAACGACAGTCCTCATGGTAAGATTTTAAAATGGATAGTTTTGTAAATGTAGTTATTGTATTGGTATTTATTTTATTTATTCTGTCATTCTTCTACAGTTTTTACTGCACCATTGCCATTCAAGAAAGGTAAGAAGAAGGGCATTAGATCATCAAAAATATCAGAGAATGATCAGCAATGTGATTCCACAAGTGTTTCTGCATTATATTCCTCCACTGAGGAACAGAGTATCTCATTTTCAAAAGAGAGCATTGGGGCTAATAGCACTTATGTCAAGGAGGACCAGAAACCTAAGAAAAGAACTGAGGGCAACAGAACCTATGTGAAAGAAAGCATTGGAGCTAATTCTACTTATGTTGTCGGTAAATTATCAATGGCTGGAAATGATTCAGATAGAGAGAACCAGAGTCCTACAGAAAGCACCAGCGGCAACAGGACCTATGTAAAAGAGAGTATTGGAGCTAATTCTACTTATGTAGTTGGCAAATTATCAATGCCTGGAAATGGATCAGATATTTGCACGTGAGTAGTGCTTGTGATTCTGTGTCTGCTTTTATGCCCAGTGCAAGTATAGAGAGAGATATGAAACATAATTCCCTTATATTTCAGACCTGATGGCGCCGAAACAGTTTATGCAATTGATCAGACACCATCTGTACATGAAGCTTCTCGGATAGCTGTTGAGGAGGCAATGAATGGATCTATACGTATGACACGAACAAAGGCAAGAGCTATTGCTAAAAACGCTGCTCAGGCAGCTCACGATCAACTTAGTACTGATGAGTGCAATACTCAGGAATCTGGAGGGTCAGTCAAGAGGCAAAGCATTGGCCTTACATCTCAGTGCCCGAAGAGGAGCAATGTATGTGTAACTCAATATATATTGCAGTAAATATTTAATGTGAAAACTGTACTTTAACTTTTAAGATTTTTGCCCTCAAATTCAGGAAATGAAAGTTGCCATTAAAATAGCACGCAAATCCTTAACTAGAGCTAAACTAGTTGCTGTTAGTAAAATGTGTCCCTCTGCATCCACAATTGCTAAGGTATAGTATTACTCACCTATGTCAGAAACAAATTTCCTGGTAAGTGTGCTATTAATCTCATTCTCGAATTTTTCAGGGGCCAGTTTGCATGAAGCCTGCTCAGTTTTACAAGACTGGAGTTCCTAATCTTGTTCGTTCTGTCTCACAAAGTGAGCACAGGCCTGCAAAAGTCTTGTTAGACTCTGGCAGTGATTACCAAGAGCGCAAACGAACTGCGTCCCGGACTGATCATAGGGTACAAATTTAAATTATTGAATGTTTTAATATTTAATACTTAATCACTTAATATAATAGCCAATGAATGCCTTGTTACAGAGGCAGGGGAAGAGTAAGGAACTAAACATGGGAAAATCTAAACAGGTTGCTGTGGATGAGCATGTAAGTCTTTATTATTATATCGTATTTGTTTAGCACATACTATTTTTCTCGTAATCTAGGCAACTTGGCCTCTGTAAGAAAATCATTTTTGTGTGGGAATGACTAGACAAGATGGTTTCTTAAATTTAGCCATTTCATGCCATGTGTAGATTGACCTTACATTCTAAAGGCATCTCACTGCTGCTGGGCATACAATTGTTATTATTTTCTCTGGAGCGAATTGTTTTTTAAAAAAATTGTATTTTTTATTTAGAGAGTTCGTGAGGACCGTCTTCAAGAATTGTCATCCAAAATTTTGAACGTTTGCAAGAAGAAAGATGAAATGTTGAAGAAACAAACAGAAGAAAAAGCAAAGTATGATGTGATGACCTTCCTTATTTTTAGTTTTTAGTTTTGAAAATCATCAATGAAATGGCCCTAATTTTTTACATGTAGGGTGCGCCAAAAGAAACGAGAGAGAGTGCTCTCTGCAAGAGATGAAAAGGAGCGTGAAATTGCTATGATGCGATTAATCCAAGAACGTGAACAGCGGGAACAACATCGAATCAAAGAAGCTGAAAATAAAAAAAAGGCAAGTTTGTAAAGTGAATTTTTTGAAACAATTATGGAACTTTTGTGCTAAATTTTTTCTTTTCAAATCTTAGATGGACCAACGGGCAAAGCAAGATTTGTTGATCAAGGAGAAAGCTTCTAAAGAGCTCCATCTGCAACGTGTGGCTGAAGCAGGGGCTTCTTATCTGTAAGTAAATGCCAATTTAAAAAATGTGAAAATAAATTCAAAGGTTTAATATCTTAATCTTCGCTTTTCTAGGGCAAAACCATTAAGTGAAAGGGCAGCTTTACCTCATTCCTCAAAGAGTAAAGTTTTTCCTGCAGAAAAAGTTAGTCAATACTTTTATTCAATGGCTTCATTAGCATTTGTAATTTTTCATTCCACTATCTAATTTTTTCTTTTCAGCCCAGTACCAGCAAATACGCTTATGGAGTTAATTCATATGATCTAACTCTAGATCCTGAAAACCGCGAGCCTCTACCATCAAAGGATGCAGAGAACTATGGATTAGATGATGTTAACTCTGGAGATTCCAGTGATGATGAATCAGCACCTAAGAAGGTGGTTCCCCTATGGGCACAAGGTAAGATAGTGATAGCCAATATTTCTTTTGAGAAGAATCAATCCATGTGAAGAAGATCTTTCTGTTGTCTAACACAGAAAATTCATTGCAGATTATGCCCGCAAGTCAGAGTTATCTTTGCAGAATGAAATTCCTCGTGAACCCTTGCGTGTTTTCTTCGGTAGTAAGAAATGCACTCCAGATCTAACTAAGATCTTCCACGGTATTGATCAGCGACTTCTCAGTCGGCGCTCGAGTGCTGTTTGGCACTCTCCATAAATCTAGTCTTTCAATAATTTGTTATAACTGTTGCTACTATTAATAATGTTTAAGGACCTGTTGTGTGTTCACTTTTTATAATTATCAGTTGTTTTATTATTTTATTTGTTATCATGGATGTCACTCAGTGATCGTGTATCATAAATGTAAATTCAATAAATTTCTCATTCTCGTCAAAGTGAATGTTATTATTTCTTCCAGAGTCATTCAATTTAAAATATCTACATTAGGTCAAGTTTTTTCTCTCAAAAGGCACGGAAAACAAAAATAACACCAGTAGATCTTTTCCACATCTTTAATAAAGCACAAAATATATAATTGACCGTGCCATACAAATTATCAGCACTTAATTTAAAAGGGCACAAGGTACAGGGTATTCACAATTCAGAAATGAAGTGTGGCAAGGAATTATGATTCAACTTATTTTAAGTTTAGCACAGATGCATTAAAACTAAAAGGGCTTATACTGCATGAGATATCATATTCACGCTCGATATTCACTCTCTGAATGATATACTTTGTAACAATCCAAAAAGGTGCTAGATTTAGAAGATGGGTTTCACAGCATGCAACACAAGCCATATCATAACATTAACATCAGCCAAGATAAACTTTAATAATAAATTACAGAATTTCAAATCACATCACGAAAATTATCACTACTCCTTACCCACAGAAAATTAAAGACATGTTAACCAATAAAACGAACCTTCCAAACCAGCCTCACATTTTTCAATAAAAGTGACAAAATATCATCTGCTTAGTACAAATCTTAACAGCCTGGCAGCAATATGAATAAATGTCTGTACAAAACAGTGAATAAGTACAGAATGAAGTGTACTTACTTAATCAAATTATACATCGGTATCAGTGCATATGTTCTGTTTCCTTCTACAACAGGCTTTTCCTTTAATATATACAAATATTTGAAACTAAGAACGCATTCAAAAACCAAATGGTTGTTCTAGAACTTTAAGACAAGGACAACATTCTCACAAGACGCTATTAGATTTTAAGATCACAAATAATGAATTTTGTTTACAAATTTGATTCACAAAGTATCATTACTGAAATTAAAAATCCATGCACTGCACAAAAAAAGAGAAAAGCAACAACCAGACTAAAAGGCATTTCTCAAAACTGAATGGACTATATTTTAAAGGAATCTATGGACAGAAACTTGAGTGGACACACACATTCACAGACATACAACTCTATTTCATGAAATTATTCCACCAAGAGAGTCAAATCCAGCAAAATTTCTGTGAACAAATGGGAAGAACTGTGTCTTTTACGATATAGGTCGATCTTCTGGAATAGATGGTGTTGTGGCTGCACTGCCTTTTTTGTATTCTGTTTCTCGCAGAGCTTCATCAAAGCTTTGCATGGAACTGGAACGAGAAGTTGACACCTTTGTCTGTGGGAAAAAAAAAGAGAATCATATTCAGGTTTCTCACAAAGACCCACACACAACAAAATATGATGGCCTCAAACTTGCTCTCGCACAAGCTCAAACAAAAACAAAAATTAAAAAACAATATTTCAGATTGAGTGCTGAGATGGTTCCATTAACAATTTCCTCTTGGATGAGACAAAGCATCCCCAGTTAACCAAAGAGCATTATGGGACGTAAAGAGAAGCATGCAGTTAAAAGAAATGTAAGAATAAAAAATCCAGAACTCTATACTGCCATTGTGGTTTCGCAATAAATTATGAAAAAGCCAAACTCGCCCCTTTTAAATGTTTCAAATTTAAAATGGAGTTATCTTCAAAAACAGTCCCTAGCCCAACCTGGCCCAAAGCACACTGCAATAGTTACCCAGTGAAAGGAAGATTAAATACAAGACTAGGTTTGGAGTTGAAGAGGAAGAGTTTCCAGAGATTCTTTGACCACTTTTGGCCCACCCATTTCACGTCATTTCTTACCCATTCCCCTCCCACTTGGATGAAACTTTAAGAAAAGTTGGAACGCACTGAGTCTATTGTGACAATACTCTCTGTAAAAGATACATGATCCTTCATGACCTACATGACAAATACCAAGAAAAACCAACACACTATAAATTTTCAACGAAAGAAAAAATTTGAAATTGACAAACTCAGCAAATGATGAATTCAATAAAAAAAAATCATTTTCAAAGTTCTTTATTACATTATTAGCTGCAATTGGCTAAAACTGGACTTTACCTTCACATTCTCATAGGCAGACCCCACTTTCTCCTCTAAGGACCTGAATGACTCAGAGTTCTTGAGTTGTCCTAGCTTCATAGTGATGCCCGATCCCAGACCACCAAGGATTGAAGATGTCTTCTCAGCTGTGGCCTTTACTACAGATTCAGTCTTTTGGTACCTACAAAAAACAAGAAGAATGTATAACAGGCTGTAGTGGTTAATAAGATGAGGACGAATAATATGCACATATACAGTCTATGGTAAAATACGAAAGCTTAATTCTTAAATTTTGTCTTACAGGAAATAAATCGAATAAGAAAATGTGTACAAAGTCGAAAGAAGACGCTCTACAAGGAAAAAATATGAATACAGAAAAAGCAAAAGGGGGAGAAAAGAGGCATGCGAGCATCCATCTGACAGAATCAGAAAATTTTCAATACTATTCGCATGCTATGAGTTTCAACCCAAATGTCAAAAGAGGTGATTATCTTCCAAATAACACCAACAAATATTACAAAATCACTATCATTGAAGAGACTTTTTCTACCATTGCTATTTCTTAATCTAAGTCTTTTTTCAGCTTTTTGGCACCCAACATGAAACAACCCACACACATCATCTTAAAATGGAATGATGAAAATGTATCCAAAGTCAAAGAAATTAAAACAAAACCCATCCTTTAAAAGAACAATTACACAGACAGACTTACACTGGCTGTCCTGCAACGGCTTTACCAATCTGGCCCATTTTCTCTTCTACACTTTGGTACCTGAAGTATTAACATGTTGCAAATATAGAACAAGAACAGGGTCAAAAAGAAAGAAGATCAAAATTCTTTGTCAAGTAACTAGTTTGAGAGGGATTGTACACCATGCTGAATAGTTGTAAAATAAATAAACTACAAAAACTCGAATTTGGTTAAGCTCTGCACTTCTACACATGGAGCACGTCATGCTGTTTACTTTTTGTGGTGTGAATTAATATTGCTTCAAAAAGACAACAAAAAACATACGAAAGAGAAAGCAACAAACATTGTAAATGCTATATAAAAACAACAAAAAAACATCAAATGAAATTTGGTCAACTAGAATATTTTTAAACATTAGCATATGTGCCGAAATATAATAGCATTAAGGTACTCATTCCAGCTGGGAGACAGTGAATGTCTTACCCTGAACCCAGCCATCCAGCCATTGAACTGCAGATTTGTAAAATAAATGATTTAAATCAAAAACCGACAAAATTTATAAAGAAAGGAATTAGCAAGAAAACACTCTTAGGACAGAGTCCACTTAAAAAGAAAATTTCTTCTAACTGTTAATATTGTTACTTTTGATTCATTCTTAGGTTTTCATTACTAAAACTACTGGTGCCTAGTTAAAAACACCAGAAAGTAAAGAGCAAAAACTTTGTGGAATCTGAAAAGACACTTGCAAAGTGGCTGTTCAGGACACTAAAGACATTATGGAGCAGAAGGCACAAGAGAGTAGTTGATGCTCAATGCAGGTTTTCAGCTGTTAATCATGAAGTTCTAGTATTCATAGTACTTACACATTGGATTCCTTCACATTGCGCAAGCCCTGCGAGACATCATCCGTCAACTCTCGCCACACAGAAAAACCCAGCTTGCGTTTGAGCTCTTGTGAACGTTTCACTTTATCAGCAAGCACAAGTCTCAAAGTGTTGATTTCATCCTCGACTTTGGCCAGCTCAGTGCGCCATTCTTCTTTCTGCTTCTCAACCTCTTCAGGTGTCAATCCCTGCAATTCTGAGACACCAGAATCAGGTGACACATCTGTTGAAGGCTCCTCTGAAAGGCAAGAAAACAAAAAAGGTCAATACCAATTTAGCAATA
>CABIKL010003786.1:0-10468 GCA_902196195.1 Aptinothrips rufus | reverse complement strand
GTAGTTGCTACACTTTTGAAAAGTATACCTCGGTACGCTTTTAAATGTGTAGTTACTACACTTTTGTTTTACCAGTGTGACAGAAAGGTTTTGAGTTGGTGCGCTTGTCATGTTGCAGGACGCGGATGAGTCCCGGGCGGACGTGCTCCCAGGCGGCACCCAGTTGACCATGGCCGGCCGCATGTACCCGTCCGAGTACCCCAGCACCGGCTACCCAGGGTACCCCGGCCTGCCCGGGTACTCGCCAGCGTCGTACCCGGGGTACCAGCAGCAGGAGAGAGGCGGGCAGCGCAATGAGGAGGCATGCGGTCAGCCGGCCGGCTACCAGCAATGGCCGCAGCAGCAGCAGCAGCAACAACAACAACAGCAACAACCAGCGCCTTCCAGCCAGGAAGTGCAGAGGGCGGAGTGGGCAGCGAGCTCCCAGCAGTACCCCTACCTGAACCAGGCCTCGTCACCTCACGTGTCTAAAGTGGACCGGTCTGAGGCCAGGACACCCCACCACCAGTACCCGCCCCATTACCCGACCCAGCCAACACATCCCCCCCAGCAACACCCCGCCACGCAACCTCAGCATCACACCTCTCTGCAGCAACATTACTCCTCCCAACACACCGCTCAGCATCATGTCTCACAGCAATACACACCTCAACATCAACCCTCACAACAACATACTCCTCAGCATCATGCCTCGCAGCAACATACCCCTCAGCATTATTTCTCACAACAACCTGCCCCTCAGCGTCAACCCTCGCAACAACATATCCCTCAGCATCATCCCTCTCAGCAGAAGCTGTCTCAGCCTCTTGATCCACAACACGCACCTCATCAAACCTCACAACAACATGCCCCTCAGCATCAACCCTCAAAACAACGTATTCCTCAGCATCAACCCTCACAACATACTCAGCAGCATCCCTCACAACGATATACTCCTCTGCATCATCCGTCACAGCAACCTATCCTTCAGCATCAACCCTCACAACAACATACCCCACAGCATAATACCTCACAACATGCCCAACATCAACCCTCACAACAACAGCCAGCTCAGCATCATACCTCACAACAACTTACCCCTCACCACCAGTCCTTACAACACATCCCTCAACATCACCCCGAACAGCCGGCTCAGCGTGATCCCTCACAACATCCGCAGCATCACCCTTCACAGCAACAACAACCTCAGCATCATTCCTCGCTGCAACAACCCCCTCAGCCTCCTCAGCCGGCCTCTTATCAGCAGTACGCCCGGCAGCCACACGTCTTCCAGAGCTCCCCCGCCCCCGCCCCCGCCCCCTCCCAGCCGCAACACCTGCCGCGCCAGTCGCTGGACAGCGCCCAGCAGCACTACCTGCGCCGGCACTCTGTGTACGCTGCTCCAGAGGCCGCCCCTCAGTACGGCGCCCAGCAGACGACGCAGCAGACGACGCGGCCGGTGCCGCTGGCCCCGCCAGCCCGGCCCACCCAGCCCCTCACTCCGCTGCAGTCGACGCTGCTGGCCTCGAGGAGGGAGCTGACGGGCAGCTCCAGTCTGCTCTCCTCCTTCTCCAGCCCCTTCGCGCAGCCTGCCGTCCAGCCGCCGCCCCGGCCGCATTCCGTCCAGCCGACCGCGCACCCCGCCCGCCCCCACCAGCCCCTCACCCCCCACCCCGGCTACCTCCAGCACCACCACCCGACCTGCAGCTGCGTCGCCTGCCGCGCCGCCCCCAGGCCCGCCCCCAGGCCCGCCCCCAGGCCGGCCTCCGTGTCGCTGGAGTCCTCATACATCAGAGGTGGGTACCCCAGCGTCCTCCACGCCTAATTCAGGGAAGAGCTTGCTTCGGGTCGGTCCCCTTGGAATGAGCTTTGCACGTCGTGTATCGCGCGTTGCGTTGGTCTTGTCTCAGTTTGATTTTCTCACCAGTCTCTCGACCTTTGTCCGCAGCCTCCTCGAGCGCGAGCCATGCCGGCCATGCCCCCAGCCCGGGCCCCGCCCCGCCCGGCCCCGCCCTGCCCGGCCCCAGCCCGCTGCAGCGGGGCCCGCAGCCCCAGCGCCAGCCGGGGGAGTCTGAAGT
This sequence comes from Aptinothrips rufus, assembly GCA_902196195.1. Classification (NCBI taxonomy): domain Eukaryota; kingdom Metazoa; phylum Arthropoda; class Insecta; order Thysanoptera; family Thripidae; genus Aptinothrips; species Aptinothrips rufus. The sequence goes on along the minus strand of CABIKL010003786.1, from coordinate 8,411 downwards.
GCCAGCCAAGAGGATGCGGAATGTGAGTCACTGCGCTAGAGCCAACACATGATGTAAACAAACTCAGCAGGGGGGCTGGGCTTGTAGGCCAGGCTCGCCTTTCGTTTCAATGAGCCCCGTCCCGCTGGAGCTCCCATCTGAATGTGGTTATCCTATCGGTGGAAAGAGCTGACGGGTCGTGTCGTGTTGCAGGAGCGGGTCGAGTCGCCGGTGGACCTCTCGGTGCGCACGGTGCGGCGCTCGGCGGACTCGACGGCGTGGCAGGGCGAGGCCGGCGCGGACACGGAGCCCGAGGACTGCGACTCGACGGCGCCGCCCGCGCCGCGGCCCCGGCGCACGGCCGTGATGCCGCGCGTGCACTTCATGCCCGAGTTCAGCGTGGCGCAGTTCTACCAGATGCAGCAGCGCCAGGAGCAGCGCCGCGAGCTGGAGGCGGCGCAGGAGGCGGCCAGGGAGGCGGCGGCCCCCGCCCCCAGTCGCCAGCTGCCCGGCATGGCCACGCTGCCCTGGTCGGGGCTGGCCGCGGGGCTGGCCGCGGGGCTGGGCCGGCTCGCCGCGCCGCACCAGCACTCCCCGCTGCTGCCTCTCTTCTCCTCCAACCGCAGCTCGCTGTACCCGAGCAGCTCGGCACCCTGCCTGCCGCCGCACGCCGCCGACCCCACGGGCTACCTCTTCCACCCCGCCGCGCCGCCCCCCGCCGCCACCCCCGACATGAGGGCCGTCCCCAGCCCCGCCATCGCCCCGCCGCCGCGGCTGCAGACCCCCACGGGCGCCACGACCATCGAGGCGGAGTCGCTCCAGGAGGCCGCCCCCGTGCGCTTCAGGACCAAGGCGGAGATGAAGATGGTGAGGGGCTGGCACTGTTTGCTCGATCGGCCGCCAGGCGGCGCTCCGATTCGGCGCCAAGATGACTTAGTTTGAAAGGCGCGCGCAGCTGTCACTGTAAGATGTCTGACTTGTTGCAGTTGGGGGACGCTGCAGCGGAGGCGGTGCGCTCCTGGATTGTCTCCTCGGCGCTGGGATCAGAGAAGACAGGCCCTGACTCCAGTGAAGCCTGTCGTGAGTAGAAAAGAGCTTCTGGAATTGTTGCGTCGTCGATGGCGTGTTACTGGCACTAAAATGTTTCTAAACCTAAATAATATTTTTGTTTCGTTCCAGCCTCTGACGGTCCTCACAGTAAGACCTCGCATGACTCCGCTAACGATGTCCGAGCTTCAGTTCTGGTATCGCCTGATACATCAGCTGTAGAATCAACCAAAGGGTGAGGATAGCTCTCCTGCTAATGCCAAAAACCTTATGAAAGAAAATGATGTCCGTTATTTCCTGATTTGTATAATGCCTGCTGCAGATTGCCCGGATCAGCCGAGGCCTCAGCTGATGTACTTGCCGGGAGCGGACTTGTATCGTCCGATCTCAATAGCAGCCACACAGCACCTCGATCGTCTTCCACTATGTCTAGCTTACCAACAACGAACACTAATGTAGCTGAGCTGCTTACAGTGAGTATAAGTTAAGCTTTGGTTTTGAAAATAATTTTGTTTTTAATTAAATGTTTGTGAAATTTATGGTTTCAACTCACGAAAACATGAATATAAGTGTCAGAAGCACATTTTTTCTTTTCTTTTCTTTTGGTTTGTTGGTTTTTGTTTTAATGTACATCGACAGTTTTTAATTTAATTACTTAGCCTAAAACAGTTGCTCTATTTTAGTATTACTTTTTTCTTCTGTTTTGCTGACCAAAAGGCACTTATTGGGTAAGTTTAGCTGATCTGGCATACATGATGCTTTCATTGTTGCCAACATAATTTCAGCTAGGATGCCAGTATCACCTTAGTACGATTTACACTAGCCTTAGGCAAAGTTCCTCATTTTATTCTTTCTACTTCTTTCCTGAAAAGTGCTCTTTGAGGCAAGGACTTTATTATGTTTCTGAATTAATATCTATGTGGAGAAATAATAATGTGTACAAAGTTTTAATTGGTTTAATATCAGATTCTTTATGTGTGAGAGTGTGACTATTCTGTCATCCCATGTTTCAGAATCGGGAAGAAGTTGAGCATCTTGAAAGTGCATGGACAAAGTCATGCCTTGACTTTGAGCTGCAACTGGAAGCAAGTGGAAGCAAAGGAACTTTGAAGAGGCGTTCTCACCGAAAAACTCACGAGAGAACTGTTAAAACATGTGATAATAGGTCAAACAATTCAGTTCAAGTTGTTAGTGAAAAGTTACTTAGGAGGGCAGTTCCTTCAAGAGAAAGTATAAAAGCTTCTACGGCTAAAATGACCTCTTCATCAAGTGCAGATGGTTCCAGTCCTGAAAAATCGTCAACCAAAAAAGCCAGCAACGAAACCCCAACGAAAAGAAAAATGACAAATAAGTTAGAAGATGAATTTGAAGATTCTGATTCTATGGCTGAGAGTGAAGAAGGTTCATCACTAAATGGTATGATGCAATCCAAAGAGAGTCCTCTAACTCGCTCGAGTAGGAAAGCCATACAAACTTTGACACCACAATCAAAATCGAGTGACAAAACAGAAGACCAAAGTCCTATTTGTACTAGACATCGATCCAATGGGATACATGGAAAAAGAAAAATGGAGACTACAGAGGAAGATGCAAGAAGGTTTTCCAAAGAAAGCTCTATAATTAAGAATCAGCCTCAACAAAAATCCAAACTTGCCAAGACTAAAATTTCTGCCCATAAATTACTAACAAAGGGCACAGATAAGAATCAAAGTCTGGAGAGTGAGGACGCTTTAGAAGTAAGGAATGCTGAGACACGAAGTGTGAAAATTAGATTAAGGAACAGAGTAATTGAAGTTGAACAAGCCTACTCCCTTCGGCCTAAAGGAGATGGCTCAGATTTTCGACCTGGATGGGAAGAGGAAGTATTCCAGTACAAGCGCTCCCTCAGGATGCCTCAAGTTCTAATCAACATGTCAAAAGGACCTATTAACTCTGAAGGGGAGTGCTCGAAATCTCCATCTGTGTGTTCAATCAGTGAATCTGGAATGAAGTGGTCTTCAAGACCTTCAAGTGAAATAGATTCATCTTCTTACTGTCCAGATGTTGACTCAGAGGATGCCTCATCTTCAGTTTCTGTCTCCACATCTGTTATTAGTAAGAGAAGCACTCTCAAGCACAGTATTTTGGATAAATTAGTGGAAAAAGTGTCTATAGTGTCAGCCATGACAAATAAGAATGGTAACCTTCGGAGTTCTGAAAATTCGATGAAGATGCCATTGAGATTGAGCCGTAACATAGGTAGACTGAATCTTAAACAATCAATTACAAATGAAAAAGTACAATCTGGCTTGCATCAAAATAAGAAGGCCTCTCCAAAAACTACCAAAAAAACTGAAGATACCATCCAAGCAGTATTTGGAACAAAAAGGGTTCCCACTCCAAAAACAAGAATCAAAGTTATCAGTGGAAAAAAGTTGACTTCCAAGACGTTACCATGCAAGAGAAAAGTTGAAAGTGTGCCATTGAGAAGAATTTCCCTTAGGAAACGTAACATTGTTGCCACTAATTCTAACAAGAAGAAAAGTTCAAATAAAGTAGACAGTTCTCTAGATGAAGGCATTGTGTTGCGGCCACGGAAAGTTCAACCAGCATCTTCCTCCAGACCTGGATTAAGAAGTGCTGCTCTTGTTCGTAGAAGCAAAGTTGTTCTCAATTCAAAACATTTAAAAGCTAGAAATCTAAGCAAGCAGGCTCAATCAAAAGATCTGAAGAATGTGGAAACTGGAAGTCTAGCTGAGCTCAAAGAGAGTGCCAATGATCTGGAATCAACTCCTAATCCACAACCAATTATTGTGAGAAAACGCCTGAAATTAAGACGCAAGTTTCGTTCAGGCTTTGATTACATCCGAAAAAAGAAAAAAGTTAAGAAAGATGATGCTAAGAAAATTTTAGTTCCTAAGGTTAGTTAATTATCTGTCATGTACCCAACTTATTGTTCACATGGGCAGATGGAGGTGACTTTGTTCTGTCGGTTTTCTTATTTCAAACTCTTGTTTTTATTTCAGATCATTCCAGTTGTTGAAAGGAAACCTATGACAGAGGAACAGATACATGCCACAATACGCAGTTGGGTCATAAACAGGAGTCACGGAGATACTGCCCTACATAGAGCTGCTCGACATGGATTTGCGGTAATGTCATTTATGTCTTTTTGAAAATTCACATACAATATTTTATTTCAGGTGTAAACAGTCATGGTTTCTTCAATCTACTTTCGAATTGTATTCCTTTCAACATGTTTTTTCATTATTTTGTCTATTTAGGAAGTGGCACAGTACGCAATTGAGAAATTGAAGATATCACCCCGAGTAACTGACAATGCTGGATACACTCCGCTTCACGAGGCAGCGCGTCGTGGCCATGTGGAGCTATCAAAAATACTGCTGGAACATGGAGCTGATGTGAGCTGCAGTGCTCAGGGTGGAGTCAGGTGTGTGTTCAAGACAGTCCACTCAACACAGAAGTTCCATGTGGTGAAAAATTATCATGTTCTCTGATTGATTTGTGAACTGTTTTTTACAGACCACTGCATGAGGCTGCTGAGTCTAATGATGTGGAAATGCTGCGCTTATTGTTGGAGTATGGTGCAGACCCGACTCTTGCTACCTACAGCAACCAGACACCTCTGTCCATTGTGGAGCCTGACAGTGAAGCTCACCATCTTCTAACCCTTCACATGGCTGATGTTCAAGGGATACCAGCGCCTCCTTGGAGATATCTTGGTCCTTCACAAATATTTGGTAAGTAGAACTCTTCTCTCACTATGCAAACAGCTTCCTTGGTTTTACAGTTCTACACCGCTTTTATTAAAACGTTTAACTTTTAATAGTGTAGATCAACATTCTATGTACATTAGAGTATAAATAAGTTTCTTGATTTATTTGTTCCAGACATGGTTACCTACAAGGGAGATTATGCTTTTCAGTCACCTCCCTCGGAGAGAAGTGATGCTGAGAGTGAAATCAATGTGTTTTCATCAGAGATAGCGCAACCACCTCTATACACCTTTCCTGGTGAATCTTCCTCTCAATTTTGGGTTCTTTTGAAGGATCTGATGAATGTGTTGGATGTCTCAACCGAAGATGATATGTTGTGCCTCCTTTCCGATGCCTCAAAAGAGGAACCTACCTCTTCACAGGGTGTGTCAACTTGCACTCGAGAAATATCAGTTGAAGAGTTCCTTCAAAGAACAAGGACTGTTACGCTTTTTGCCTCCCTGAGTAATTTACCTGCCAGTGGCAGCACAACAAAGCTTGTGGAATATAATTATAAGGTGCAAGCTCTTCTCAATGAAGAAATAACATCTGTTGTCTGAGACACTCAAAATTTAAATAGGCTGTGTATCTTTGAACAAGGGTGTCAGTTTGGTTGTAACAAGTGTACCATAAATGTACATAAATCGAAAGCATAGATGTGATTTTTGGTGCTTTAGTACCAAATGAGATTACTCTTCTCTCATTTCATGGCTCAGATATGGCCTCCTCATCTGGTGAATGATTGTGTTTAATGCCGATTTCTAATTTTCCTTTATATTGTTAAGGTATAAAAAAAGATGCTTGTGATACTCTTGATCAATATTACTTTTCCAAAAATGCAACTTTAGGCTATTTGGGGTAGTGAAACTGACAGTTGCTCATGTTTTATGAAAATGGATGTTGTGTACAGTTAATTAGTATTCTTATCTTGATCTAGTCAATCCTCTCTTTAGGGAATAGACGTAAATTTCTAATTTTTTGTGCTTCTAACATTATTATTTTTTTCCCCATTCTGTACTGTAAACGGGTCATTTGTGCATTTGTGCGTTTTAATTTTCAAGTATGTTGGGAGAAACTTTATAAATGTGTTTTGGAACTAATTAGAGCCCACCTTGTGTATTTGTGTTAGTTTTGTTTCCCGTTACTGTTTCAATGAATTAAGCTCTACTACAATCACATTTTGTTGCATTTGAAATGGTTTACTGAGATTTTATATTTTTACGTGTGGAATAATCATAATGGTTGATGAATTGTGATTATCAGAATGCTGTACTTACTTTTTCTGTTTTCTATTACCTTTTTCTTTGACCTTTTCTTGTGATATCAATATTATAATGATTGCATTTTATCCTTCGATGAGCTGTAATAATAGATAACAGCTTAAAGATTTTTAATTTGCGTTTTATCAGTTCCTCTGTTAAAAACTCTTACTCTTCATCTGAGACTTTATTTTAAGTTCTTTGCTTTATGGTTGTTTGGGGTCCATTGACTGATTCTCCAGAAAATTGATTATCTTTGCTCGTAAGTAAAGTCATCCTATATACTACTGATATTTTTTTGAATGAGAGAAAAGCACATTTCATATATCTTTGAGTAATCATCAATTGTTTTGTTTTTTCTATTGCCATGTTTAATGGCATGGCTAGAATATTAAGAATATTATTTGGACGGATGGAAAGATCTAAGGTGATCTGTTAGTGTGGGCGAAACCTGCATGGACTGCAAAAATAATTTCGAGTAGTTTTTTTCTGAATTATGCGCTGTGGACTTAATTAATAACTTGATTGCTGATCAGCTAAATATAGAGGAAGTATATTTTGTACTCAACCTTCTGTTTTCTAGTCATCTGTACTCAGAGACAAATATGTCACCTATCCAACTCTAACTCTTAGACTAATTAATTTTTTGTAATAGGCTTTTAATCTTGTTCTTCCTGCTCACATAAAAACCTTGAAAGTTAAGAAAAGTTGTTATCGGTTTTGTTGCTTATCTATTGATTTATTGTTTTTCACTTTTAATATCCTCCTTGTTTTCAAATGATCAAATATCTATTATTTGGACGGAGGATATTTGCACTCCTTACAAAATTTTAGTTATGTTATATTCTTATTTTACCTCTCTGTTGCATCTAAGGTATTCATAGATTGTATTGTCTACTCGTGTTTTCCCACTCATACAGGCTGGATGTCATCTCGTCTCATGATAATTAATTCCCCATTGTGGGTGTGCTGCCTTTTATCAGTGATGAAAAAATGTGTATGCATAGAAAAATATTTGTTGCTTGTTGTATGTATGTCTGTTTATTTTCTATCAGCTTTTGTAGTTATTTTATTGTGTTCTATACATGCATGATATGCGATATGTGATAAGTCTTGTACATAGAAAGTATATTTCTGTTGAACTCTCAGGGATGATGTACATTTGTCTGAAACTTGTTTTAATTCTTAATACACAATATTATATTAATTTTTCTGCCTTGCTTAGTTTTTGCTCATTATTTCAATCAACTTAAATACAAAACAAGACTGTCAGGGAACACCACCTTCAGCGGTGATATGATAGGACTCGTTCTTTTACTTCGGTAATTCACTTGTCTATGCTTATTTCTACGCCATAAAGTCGTATGAGCGAATTCTCTAACGGCATGTCGCTGACAGTTCTTATCACAACTTCCTTGAAATTTTCAAAACCCAGCCATCTGCTCCGGGGTGGCCCGGCGATCCGGCAGCCAAAATTCTATCACTGAATCCATCCAGTCGCAAAAAACGAAAAAACCACAGGCTTTAGCGGGAGTTGAACCCTTCTCCCGCTAGTGGAAGTCGGACACTATACCCACTCTGCTAACCGACTCCCACACTGGACGTCTGTCTGAACTGAGATTTGACCGGCAGTGTCGTCACCCACTTGAAGATTATTGAAGCCGATGATCTGGTGCTCGACCTAAGGTCCCAGAGCCCCTGTCTTGCTAGGCCGAGGCCCGCGGTGTGGGAGGCGGCAATGCGGCTGTTCGGTCGGCCGCCGTCCGGTCCGGACCGCCCGTATACTCAACACATCCCCTCCACCTTGAAGTGGAGGGCGGGAAATAGTCGGGTCGGCTCAGATGGGGACAAAACAATGTGGGTTGCCTACCTTCAGGGGGAGTCGACTGAATACGCACCAAACTCGGTACCACGGGCATGGGAGGGCGAGAGATGGCCGGGGCGGCTCAGATGGGGGGTCAAACATTGCGGGTTGCCTACCTTGAGGGGCAATGAACCAAAAATGCGCCAAACTCGGTCCCACGGGCAGGGGCGGGCAGCGGATTGCCGGGGCGGCTCATATGGTGGGTATACCGTCGCCGTAGGCGACGCTTACGCACCCCACTAGACCGGCCAAAGGCGACACTTACGCTCTCGACTAAATCGTCATTGTGTGTCGTCGCCACACGCGAAACTTACACTCTCGACTGGATCGGCAGTGGGAATCGTCGCGAATGGCAAAATTTAAGCTCTCGACTTCGTCAGCAGTGTCTAGACACTTTTTTGAACACCACAGTAACGCGAAAAGCCTCCTGCGGGGGGGTTTGGGCCGGGGGGGGGGGCGGTAGCCCCCCAATGAGCGAAAAGCCTCCTGCGGGGGGGGGGGGGGGGG
>CABIKL010003785.1:0-10468 GCA_902196195.1 Aptinothrips rufus | reverse complement strand
TTTTTCCTTCGAATAATCGTTGGAACGGCGACGCAGACGGCAGCTCGAAGGAATAATTCCTTCGAATCGACTGGTTCTATGAACCTTCGAGTTTTCCTTCGAGCATTCCTTCGATTTGAAGGTTTGAGTTTTGCAGTGTTACTTATGTTACACGTTCTCTTTAGGAGTGACTCCCTAAACTTGGTGACCGGTACAAGCAGGTGGGGTGGCCCCCGAAAGGGGTGGGGCGTGGTGGGTTGCAGTGGAGCACAACGCAGCGCGGTGGGGCTTGGCGCGGTCAGGTGGGGCAGGGCCTCGGGCAGGGAGGGCCGGGGCACGGCTGAGCAACAACAGGCCACAAGGCTTCCGTGGCAGAAAGTCATAATGATTGCACGGGCCCCTTGACAATGATAAAGAGCGAAAGGAGCGAGAGAGCGAGAGGGGGAGACTCAGAACAGGCCGGGACTCAGAACAAACAGAGTCAAGTGGCCCAGAGAAATGGTCGTCGATGGAATGAATGCTAAGTTGATGAGGAATTAATTGCGTCCGTCCCAAGAAGAAGAAAGCTATGTATGTCTTTCTAAGTAAATATATAAAAGTCACAACTATTCGGTCATCATGACAGTCGCGATGACAGTACATTGCATAGTTTGCATGATTTTCATTCTAATTCAGAACGTGAAGTATTTAGAAGCCAGGGAACTTGGCCTCGTTTCTATATATTAATGTGTTCTTTTGATTGCGCATTAGGGCCAAAAATGTTCGCTAACTTACTGATGATTTACGAACCTAAAAGTTACTCTCAACTTTACAAAAACAAGAAAATAAAATGAAACAGTATTTGCTCTCAATTGCCGGCTGGAGCTCAGTTCCCCGGACTAAAAGAAATGGATGGATGTGGTAAAGGGACAGATAATTTACCAGGTTGGCTCGAGGAGGGCAGGACGCGGCTGGAACGTGGCTAGAGCTAGTGCCAGGAACCTAATCACCGGAAAATAAATACTCAAGTGAGGGAATAGGGTTGGGGAAGCCTCTCTTATACTTCTCTTGGAGGGTGGCCCGCCTCTAAGCCTGCCTGCGCGCTCCTTGGTTGTTCCTATTGTGAAAAGTTGTCGACATGGCTACAACCAGGGCGGCGTTGCCGCACCCCAGCGGTATATCGGCGACGAAGCGTGGCAACATTGCGATCAGCAGATAGTGCAGAGGGAAAGCGTGACGGTGCGGTGAAATCGGCCAGGGGACGGGAAGGAGGGTGGGGGCGCGGTTTCAATGCGGCTAGACTGCGCTTTTACTTCCTCGTTTGTTTACACGCTTCTTTCGCTTACAAACAAACGAACTCCTCATTTCGTGGCGAGTATCAGTCTATAGTGTGTCATTTCTTCAATGCCGAAGTGAAAAGCAAGGGCATGACCTTAAAAAATATAAGAGCGCTTGATTAATGAAAGACAATTTTGACGAAATTAACCGTTAAGCTTTAAAATAAAATGTTAAATCTGCGTTAAAATAATTTGCTGGTTTCTTCACAGCTTTTTTTAATTTATATAAATTGAAAAAAAAATTAAATTTGTCAAGTACAGCGTGTGCGAAGTCAACTGTCCTTGAAGGCCGCATTGGTTAAGAGCCGCCAGAGAAAGCAGCAATAAAAACAACAGGTTAAGATATAAAACATGATCAGTACCCGGACGTGAACCCGGGACAGGGAAGTCAAGACACAACTTTGATACCTACCACTTTATATCTCGCTCATATGCCCACCCGTGTACTGTACTCGGACACAAGGGACATGTATTTCGGGGTCGTATCTTCTCGATCGGTAAGATATTTTCTTTTCAGGAAAGAAATGAAACGCGCGTAGATGGGGAAGGGGAGGCAGAGGGAGAGGGAGAGAGAGAGAGAGAGAGAGAGAGAGAGAGAGAGAGAGAGAGACTTGAGAGAGACACTTACGTTTATAACGACCCTCTCACAATAGTCGTGGTCGTGCGGGATGGGCTCGAAGTGTGTTATACCCGTTAGCTGTCCGTGACCGGTTGGACCATCTTCGTCCTGGCTGCTGAGCTTGGGCAGCGACCTGCAAACAAAGAGGAACGCAGTTTTAAAACATGTTCTATGCCTTATTGCAGACATGCCAAGCGACAATTCCATAACACTAAGGGAACATACTGCCGCGCCGTGAGAAGACCCTGTAGACCTTCATAAGAAGTTATTAAGATGTGGTTTCTCTAGCTTGGAGTTTACGGTCGAGACATCATAGAGCAGGCACTAGACATCACACCTTTTATTTTATTCGTTACGTTACGAACAGAACGGGCGCCAGGCACTGCAGTTAGAAGAAAACAACGTACAGGAGAAGCGGATCGTCTTTTTTTTCTCATGTGGTGCAGTAAGATTGAGTTTGGTTATAACGAGGTTTTGCTGGTGACACGTTCATCTTGGGGGGTATCGCTTTGAAGTTAGTCCATGTCAGTACCTGGGTCCAGGCCTGCCCACAAGCCTACTAGTGTGACTCTCCTGGGGATATCTGCACCCACCTCCGCTCTCAGCGGGGGAGGCGAGGCGAGGAGGAGCGATTGTGTGGAGTGTGCGTCGCGACCCTCCCTCCCCCGGCCTATGTGGCGACCGTTTGTCACTCAACCATAACAAAGTGTTAGCATAAGCTCCTCTGCGTGTGATGGACCCTATACGTAACAGGTGGTGGGGAGCGCAGACTCGCGACACGCAAGCAGGCAAGCGGCAGGGCAGGCGGGCACGCCGGCAGGCAGGCACTCAGGTGGCAGGCGGGCGGACGGGCGAACAGACAGGCAAGCAGACAGCAGCGCAGGCAAGCCGAGCGGATGGCGACACTTTAAGCGACACGCGACGACACAATCCGCAGCACGACTCTGGATGCCACCTTCTCCACCCCCCGTTCCCCGCGCGCCCACATGTGAGCGGTTCAACATGCCATAGTGCGATACGCCGTGACATGCAACAGACGTGTTCATGTGCCGTGTGGCCTGGTCTGACTGGCCGGGTGTTCGTCACAACGGCGCTCGGCGGCCAAGCAGCTTCTGTGCGAAATATTTACTCGAAGAATGAGTAATCGGTGGCCATAACACTGATCTAAAACTTTGAATGAAATGTCGGAGAAGCAAGCTGAAAGTCACTCTTTTATTAGTTTCGTACAGAAAATTGCAAATCTTTGGGGATGCAAAGCAGCCGGCAGGCATATCAAACCGTAATATTCGTTCTCTCTTGACCCTTTCCACATGTGTAGGGATGGCAGGACAAAGGACGTTCGTAAAACAAAGATTTCCGCAGTAATTTGTTATCAAATTCTCAATATTTTGCCGATGTTATCTGTATACTTTCTCCCGGAAATACATCTTTTGCCCTGTAAGTCAATCACCGATGACAGGATCTAGGATTGCACTGTATGTGTGTGCATTACCGTCTTGAGTTCATCTTCCATTAGTAAAGTTTTATAGTTAGTAATCAAAACAAATAGGAATTGAAATGCACATTTATGTTTGGCACTTTCTACTCATCAACTCTCAAAGACGGAAGCCCCCTATTCAGTAAAAACTTCCTGTAGAAGCATTCTGACATATTGGCTGGGTAAGATACCGTCCGTGACCTGGGCACCCATCCAAACTGGGTGTCTTCCAGAGAAAAAGAATCCGCCTGGCGGGCTCGTGGAGGTGGAGAGGGGGTAGTTTAGTGCAAGAAGGACGAACAACGCGGTGCCTTTCCCTCTGCGAGCAATCTTTCACGCCCCGCAGCTAGTTTCTGGAAGTCCGACACGATTTTAACATGAAAATTTATGAATGATCATCACTTAACGTGTAAGTATGACCACTTAAAAAGTAACATTCCAACTTTTCAAAGCTAGGTCGTAGATGAGGTTTCGAATTAGTACCCGGGTAGAAGCATTTCATTGTCGATCTCTCATCATTCACTTGCCGAGAAAAATCGTCGGTAACTACGCACAAATAAGTCTACAATCTAGCACAAAATAGCACTTCCAGAAAAAAAATTGAAGAAACTTGTAATGAGCTAAGGGCTACGGACAATTTTGTGCATAGTTATGCATGTCCACAGCAGTGATTAAAGCACAAAATTGTTTCTCCAAGTCTGGTGCGCATGCAAGCGACTGCCAAGCATTTTGCAAGAGATCGCCTCACCATTGCCATACAATAGCAAAATACAAACAGGATCTTACAGGATGACCAAAATCTTTGTTTATTTAAATCACATTTTCTTGTTGAATCTTTTGCCAATTTCAGGTCCTACAGTTTACTCTTGGGCTTGTAGACCTCACATGAAATAAAGGGAAATCATTACTATGTCCTTAGATCAGCGATGATTAGCTGTCCCTTCTGCACACCTGCTCAGTCCACATAAGTCTGTCTCTATCCTGCGACGCACGGGCCTCACTTTCCCCTTCATCGTCTTGGATGTTGGATTGGCTATTCCTTTTCCTGCCGCCCAAGGCCCTGACCTGCTCTGCTCCTCTCACGCTACGTCCAGGTGGGCTAGCTCTGGCTGGAGTGGTGCGTGACACGGCACTGCCCCTTACTATGCTGCGCTACTGGCACACGATATTGTTTGTTTTGTCCTGTTGAATAGCCTGGTCTTGAAAAGAAAAAAACAAAAACAAACACACAAAAAAAAACAGGATCGTAAAGAAACTGCTACAATTCTGCTGCCATTTGCTCCAAGCCAGAAAAAGAAGAACCCTTTATCTAATAGGACTCGAAACGCATGTGACCGTAATGGACTGTTAAATCTCTGTTCTTCATCAGCACCTTGTAACACCATGACTTTCCTTCTACCCTGCAATTTCTTTGCAATTACCGTCTTGTTACCATCATTCTTCCAGCACCCTCCACTCTTTTGCAACCATCCTGCTACCACCCTGCCACTCTATTAGCACTCTTCCCACCTTGCTGGCATTCTTCTAGGACTCGCTTAGCACTCTGCCAGCACTCTTCTGCATCTCCAACCCTGACAGGATAACCTGCTACGGCACCCTGCTAGCTCTCCGCCAGCACTTCGTTAACACCTTGAGCATCCTCCTACAACCGTACTACCAGACTGATAGCGCCCTTCCACCGTCACAATCTTCAAGTAACACTTGATAACACTTTGGTACCAAACCGAGAAGACACTCGGCACTCACTCCAGGAGAAGGCGTACACCATATTGGTCGTTTTGTTCGATTAGAGTTCTTTGTGATTTTGTGTGATGTTTTTCCGAAGAAGCATACATTGATTTGATGGTGTGCATTCCCCCTCGTACCCAAAGAGGGTGTCTAGCCAATAACTCGAAAAAGATTCCCTGATGTTCCCAGGATACATTTCCAGAGCAAATTTTGAGAAAGTTCCATGAGCAAATTAGAAATGAACGACTTCGAAGCGAGTCAAAAGCTCGGTCAGAAGCCAGTGGTTTTTACCTTGCGACAATCTAATTATTCTTCAGAACATAGCTACTATGAAGATTCAATTGTGAGCGAAGCGGACAGGAAATTGCATGTTCTTTGCCTCCAGATTTGATTAAGTTACGGTGATCGAACAACAAAGTTTCCATATTTTTCCGGAAAAGAAATCATAGATTTTACAGAATTCCCTGATATTTCACTGACTTTTCAAAAGCCTTTAATTTTCCTGATATTTCAAGGTTTTCCAGGTTTTCAAGATCACTAGCTAGCTAGCCACCTTGCAAACACCCAATTCTTGCAATCACTAAGTTGTACGACTCCGTATGAGCTTCCGTCCTGCTATCATCATCCTGCTCTCCCTCAGAAAGAAACGTGCTACCGCTCTGCTACTACCGCGCTAGTGGCTACCGCTAGGCTACCAGTCGGTCCTGGTCCGGGACGCGACTTGAGCGCAGTGCGGCAGCGGTCGATAGCGGTGTGGGCTGGTCCGCCCGGCCCGCCCTGGGCTGCCCTAGGCTGCCTGCCCTCTCCTTGCCGCCGCTCTGCACTGCGCCGCACCACGCCGCGCCGCGCCCGCCCGCCCGCCCGCCTCGCCGCGCCACGCCCCGCCACGCCCCGCCACGCCCGGCACACCCTGACCCTTCGCGCCCCTCACACCTCCCCGCATCGCGTCTTAACCTTTGGAGCCCTCCTTCACGGCTCTTGAAACAACGTGCCTTTCCAATCCGCCCGGCTCCCTGCTTCATCAGCTTCCAATACCGTCAGCCGGACGGAACGCCCAGGAACACCTCGGAAATTCCAAGTAGAGAGATTCATAAGGTTTCAACTCCACCAACGATTCTAGCGATAAGTTTGAGAGGAAGCCAGTCACATTTCAACATGTAAAACAGGCTACAGAACGTCATAACACTGCAAGGCCCTATGGCCCTATTAGCTACGGGGGCACTAAAGGAACTACCGCTCAGAAAATCTGAAAACCAAAATTAGACTTCAATCGTGGTAGAATCTGGTCCAGCTGTCTCAGATTCTGAGACAAAGTGCCGAAATATGAGACCATTCAAGCCAGAATCCGAGATTTTCGCCATAGATTCCGAGTTGTTCAGAGCCCAATCTGCCTTTTGCTTTTACGACTGAGCGACTTTATTAACACCGCAGGCCCCTTACAGACACTATAGGTCCCTATAATCGACTCCACACGACTATGAAGGCTCGATAAGAACATTCGGACGCACTACACCGCGAGGACGCTGGAAGACCAGACGAGCCCGTATTGCCAGCTAGCTGATACTGATTCGTACCGAGTCACGTCACAGTTTCGGTCCACAACGCAATAATCTCGAGAATAATTAATCTCCCCTGTTACAGCGTATTTAATTTACATCTACTGCTCGGGAAAAAGAGCCGATCTTGTTTTCTAGCAATCACTGCAAGAATGCGCTGTGAAAAGTAATCCACTTCGAGGCGCGATACAACTTTCATCACAATTTGAGTGCGATAAAAGTACGAAATTACCTAGATTCAGAATAAAATTTTACTGCTTAAAAGTTCGATAATGATATCATCGAATTTTAATAGCAATGACCCCTGCAACAAAGTTTGACGAAAAACTTGATTGATTTATGGACGTACCAATAGCCCCCAAAGCTGCTACAGTCACACTGTCAAGTCGTTGCTATGCCTTCTAAACAAATATGGCAGCTTTCTCCTGAGAACATTCAAGCAGAATTTCGTTTCCGGCCTCTGATAAGATATCGTGTTATTTCAGGATGCAATTCTCGAATGAAAACACGAAACAGTCCATGCGAATGAACCCTTTCCTCAGTCTGCATCATCGTCCCAAGGCTCCTCTCCACTGCAGTCTCTCCACGGGAGCCGCACAACGGGCCGGGAAGGGGGTGGGGGTGGGGGTAAGGGGGCTGCAGAGCGAACGGCAGAGCCAAGCGGTGCGGAGAACTCCTCGACACGTAGGCAGACGCAACAAAGGCGTGAAATCGTGTTGCCTATCTTGCAGGCGTTCTCTCTCTCTCTCTCTCTCTCTCTCTCTCTCTCTCTCTCTCTAGTGTGGAGTCTCCATTGTAAAGTGCACTCGTGGGGGCGCCGTGTATCTCCACACGTCACCCGCTGGATGGCTGAGCAAGCAGCTGGCGAGGGCTGAGCAGCGAGGCGGTGGGATCGTCCCCTAGTGGCGAGGACCAGGCGGAACTAACAACTGCTCGCGGACCAATAACAATTCATCTCGATTAAAAGAAAGAAAGGAATACAATTGGGTCCGAAGACATGACAGCTACACTGATTGTTTTGGAATTCCGGTAATTTTCCCATATTATTTGGTGCTAATTTCAGGATTGGTTTGTTTTAATTCCGGTAAGTATACACCAGATTAGATGGCATAAATTACCATTATTTTTCAAGGTACAAAGAAAAGTACCATTTAAAAAAAGTTGATCAAACTTTTACCATTAATTTTCAGTGGTCATGGGCGCGGCATGCTCCAAAATACAGTAAACCGTTCAAAAAATGAAGAACAGAGAAGTGTGTGCATCTTCATCAATACTCTGTGTAATGTTAATGAGGTACGGGGCGACCGAGCAAGTAGAAAATTTAACTATGCACATATATATTTTCTTGCCTGGGGAAGAATTTTCGCTCCCATGGTTTAATGAATTTGATTTTAGCTGATTCACTAATAGGACTTTGCTCCAAAACGTTGGTGAGCTACACTGTTAAATGGACGTTCGCACTCATCTTCTTCAAAATCCTTGATCTCTTAATAATGTATGACATATGGTAATAGTCTAAACTTCAACTACATCCCAAATTTGCAAAAATACGTCACCCATCGGAGAACTCCAGAAGCAGGAAGTTTAATCCGTTCGCCACTCACCTGCAAAACAAAGAGAAGGAATGCATCAGAGAAATAGGGAAGATACAGTCATAGAATATGGAGAAGAGACATTGAACGCTAAAGTATGTGAAGCATGAAAAAAAAAAGAAGTCAAGATCGGGGGAAGTTAGTTATTTGACTAATTTCAGGAAACATTTAAATGATGGACTCGTCTTGTGGACTTAAAACTTTTCTATATTAGTGCATATTCCATCGTCTCACGCACTGACAGAATTAGTTAAGAGGCAAGAACACTAACCTAGTAGAAATAGGCACATGCCCATACTTGAAAAAACACTCCTGATTGGCAGCGAGTAGCGAGGTGTACAGAGCAGCCTAAGGGACGCCACGCGCTTGATGGACAGTCCCCATCGCAAGGGAGTCTCTCAGGAAGCCACAACCAGGGCCAGACACTAAGGCTGAGGCCCGCAGCACTGCCAAGCACTGTGTGTCTGTGGGTGTAGATCAGATCGTATCAAACACACTTCCTTCACCCAGGCGATTAGCACGGCCTATCACACTCACCACTCCTGTTATAACCCCCCCCCCCTCCCTCTCGGGCGATCAATAATCTCCTAAAGAATGGCCCAGATTTGTATGTCGGAGAGCTGCGAGACGGCAGGGAGAGAATGGAGGCAGATGATCCGTCAGAGCGCGTTGGCGTCAAGCCGGCCGCCCTATCCTCTCCTATTCGTCTGAGGCCTCATTCAAAGCAGCCGATCGGGGCACCCAACGAGGGAAAGCCGGCAAGTCCCACTCACGCCAAAACAAATCTGTATCACAAGGCTGCGGTGACAGTGAACTTGATTTCTCATGAACTTGAAATTCAGGGCACAGTAGAACAAGGCCGGACAAAGCAGGGCAGGGCAGGGCAGGGCAGGGCAGGGCAGGGCAGGGAACGGAAGGGCAGGGCAGGGCAGGGCACAGAAGGGCAGGGCAGGACAGGGTTGAGGGCAGAGATGCAGGGCAGGAGTGGTTGCTGGGTGGGAACGTGATCAAGTGTGCCCCCGTTCCCCGACATCCAGTCCTTGTGAGATCGAGGACTCTCAGAGATGAGCCGCAATAAAAGCAGTCCCTGTTCGTCGAACATAGATATTTCATGGCATGTGATGGCTTGTGAATTGACATAGTAGTGGAGGGGCAGCCCACGTCGGACTATACCTGCTACGAAGCCAGGCGGCAAAACCTCGAACTGCTTGAAGCCTTTCAGGACAAGGACTACAGTTTTAGATTACATTCAGTCCAATATGGCATCTGAAGTGCGGTGACTTAAGGCTGCGCCTCGTGCGAGGTTGGATGCAAGTTAAATCAATTCGCATCCGTTTGTATTAACTTAATTATGCGAATCAAATACTTAATATCGAACACGGAACGAAAGGATTGGCTCCTGCAGCTAAGAACTAGCCGTGGGAGCTAACATCGATCGCAATCATAAGGAAAGCTGATAAATAGCTGATAGAGCTACCATTTTGCTCCTGTTGCAAACAAAGTCACAGCCAGAGCTAATATACCTTGCCATTTTCAGCGAACAAAATCAGCGAAGGTGGATTCACTACTATTGCTAATTCTTTTCTCAGTTGAATTGCATATGCAGTACAATGTAACTTCATAAGTTCGGGGTGTATATCTGAAGCTCACCACTGGGAAGCAGGCACCAGAGGCTAGTCCGCTATGTGCTGTGTAAAAGTTTCACACACGGTGCAATCTAACAACCGAATCTAAATATCAAAACGTAAAAAGTTATAAACCGACGACAACGAAGCGGACATAATTTTTCCCCCGGCTACTTTCAGACATGGAAGTGGGTACGCCAATACTCCCGACCACTGATGAGACTCGACTCGACTCGCCGCCCTCTTGTCAAGAGCAGAAAGAAGGTACAACCTTCAGAACTTTTTCATTGCCACAATAACACGTGTCAGGCCCATCCGGCATGGCCTGGCCTGGCACGGCCCCGCCACGCCCCGCCCCGCCCCGCCCCGCCCCGCCCCGCCCCGCCCCGCCCCGCGCAGCGACCCACATAGGATGGGTTAGACGGCGTGGCGCCGACATGTCACCCTAAATCCCTGCTCTATAGAGACTTGATTGATTTCCGCACTAGGAGCACACCTTGCGGGGAGGTACAGTAGAGACGAGAGGGGGGTGGGAGTGGGGCGGTGCTTTTCGGGAGGGGGGGGGGGGCGAGGTTG
>CABIKL010003784.1:0-10468 GCA_902196195.1 Aptinothrips rufus | reverse complement strand
AGAGAGAGAGAGAGAGAGAGAGAGACAGAGAGAGAGAGAGAGAGAGAGAGAGAAGAAACAAGACTGGTATGCGTCGTGTTTGAAACAGCAGGAATGAGCAGAAAGTTAGTAGTTTGATTGGGAGGGCACGCGGGGCTCTTGAACTCGCGGCACGCACGTCCAGCTCCAGCATGAACCGCGGCAAGGGGTGCGGGGGCGGGGCGCTCTACCCTGCTCGCTGCGTTCAAGTCTCCTGATAGAGTGACATGACCGCAGGTCCCTGTGAGCAATGTCGATTCGATGTTGTTCCGGTGCAAATTTTCCGTCGATTCGACTATCCATGTGGTCGGGAGTTTATCTTGAATGGGGCTGCTCATAAGCTAGAGATAGAAAGGGGCGGGGGGAGGGAAAGGGGGAGTTGAAAGTACTTTGCGAGTGGTGGTGGGATTCCAGAGTCTACGTCGACAGTTTCACAAGGAAATGTATTTGCCTTGTCCTCAATGTCCTCCCTTAGAGGCCCGAGGAGTTTTGTAAAGTTCGGAGCCAAACACCCTGCAGATAAAGAAAATTTGCGAGACCTATAATTATCATCGAATTCTACGTAGACATAACTGGAGGGTGGGCGCTGGATATTCTCTACATAAATCGCGGTGGCGGCATGAAAACATTTCCCTTAAAAAATCATTTCCCACCCCTTGAAAACTCCCCTCCAAATTCAGGACTTTTATCACCCTCAACTAACTTTCCCTTCTTGCCTTTTAGGACTTTGGCTCCCGAGAGGGCTTTGGCCCTACCTTGGCCACCCTCAGGTTTTCATTCTTACTAGCCTGAGGTTGGATGTGCCTCTCAGCGGGAGTCAAGACAGGGCAGGGCAGGTGGCGTGGTGATGGGCCGGAGGCGCACGGTGGGCGGGGCGGGGCGGGGCGGGGCGGGGCGGGGCGGGGCGGAGCGGGCTACAGACGCGGAGTGAGGGAGTGAGGATGCTGATAGGCGAGCAGCGCTCACCGGCCGGCCGGGCCGCTAAGTTCGCGGTACGAACTATAAAAGAAGGGTCTCCGAGCAGAGAGGCGTCACTCCTCGCCTAGCCCAGCTCATCCCCGCCACGCCGCACCGCCTGCAGCACCATGCTCCGCTACATCGCCCTCCTCGCCCTGGTGGCCGCCGCCAGCGCCACCGTCAGCAAGCCCAAGTGCCCCGTCGCCATGGGGAAGTACCCCTTCGACCTGGAGAAGGTGAGCAGCTGTCGCCTTGGCTCCCGCTCAAATGAAGATCAAAACACTTCCCTTGACGATACTTCGCCAGCTTTAAGATATCGGGCAAGCTCACCGAGGACTTTTAGGCGCCTTCTCCTTGGCTTGCTTGGGTTGGGTAGAAGAGACTTCTTAGTCATCACGATTGCCGGCGGAGTTTGGCTGCGCTGTACCATTTAATTGGTTGCAATAGGCGGTAACAATAATATCGATAACCATGCAAGAAGTCGTTCCGAAGTATTCGTTTTTATTTTGCAAGCGAAGTGAGACGTTCGGTGCTTACAGAAGGAATGGCCGGTGCGAGGCCGGTAGGCAACGTGCTCGACTCCTGTGCGCCCAGCACGATATTTTGCCCACCGCCACGGCGCGCTACCGCCAGAGCATTGCGCTAGTTCAGGCCAGACGGGACAGCGCATTTAGTGATAGCAATTTTAGATGTCGTTTCTCTCTAAATTCTCGAAATCACATCACCATGCAATCCCTTGTTTTCAGTTCCAAGGAGACTGGTACATCGCCGCTGCCAACGACCAGGCCTTCGAGAAGAAGGGCAAATGCGGTAAGATCTCCTACACCTACCACAAGGACGACAAGCAGGACGTCGCTCTGACCAGCCGCTACACGGGCGTCAGCGCCAAGGACAGCAAGCCCGTCGCTTTCGAGTCCTTCTTCCAGCCCATCCTCACCGACAAGGCCGCCAACCACTACGCCGTGTTCCGCGCAGAGGGCTCCAACACTTACTCAGGTAAGCGTCTCGAGAGCGGTGCGGGCGTTACGATCTAACCTACCGCACGCTGTTCATGTTGTGTTTGTCTGTGCAGCCGTCTACAAGCAGGCCATCCTCGCCACCGACTACTCCACCTACGCCCTGTACATGGCCTGCAGGCCCGAGTTCGACGCCAACTCGAAGTCCTTCGGACGCACCCTGTACGCGGAGATCTGGGCCCGCCAGGGAGTCACCCTCAGCAAGGACACCATCAACACTCTCACCAACGTTCTGGCGTCTTACGACGTGGAGCCCGCCTCCATCAAGATCATTGACAGCAAATGTTAAGTTCTCTGCTGTTCGTGTCTCGATACCCTGGACCAAACCATGTGATCCCTCCGAAATTTAGAAGTAAATAGCAATAAATGTAAACTACGCAAACAGCATTGTGTTTTGGCTTTTGACTCGACTTATATAAGAATGTCCAAATATGGTTCTAAAGAGAAAAATGCTCAGTATCTAAATAAACATTTTAATTCAATGCACGTACAGAGTAAATAAAAATTATTTCATGCATACAATATGGAAATATCACGATACAAGGTAACATTTAAAAAGTTGGTCCCAAATGATAAAATTGAAAAAAGATCATTTACACAATTACTGCATCCTTATGAATAGAAAAAAAAAGAAGTTGTAACACACACATTCATGAGCCTTCTTATTTATTGGAAAATGTTTCTTGAAAAACTCATGTAAGATGAACCTAATGAAATTACTTAGCTGAGTGGAATACATTTCTAGTAGTGCACAATAAAACAAAGACTAGCAATTCAGGTTTCAAATAAATGATAGTCAGTAGTGCAAAATTACTCCTCATTGCCACTGTGCAAACGAAGATCTGAGGACGATTCCATTACTACTTGGTCGCCTCCAGCAATATTAATATCACTTCCTTCAGGAATGAAAGAAGTAGATGAGCTCAAAAAGCCGACTTTCGGCCTTGCTTTTTCTTTTTTCTTTTCATCTTCACGTCGCATCTCGGAGTTGCGGTGCAAATTGCGATATTCTCTCCTTGCCTCTGCTCTGGTTGTTCGAGAGGTTTGATGATAAAGGCTTGTATCCAATACTTCCCTCCTGGCACGCCCCTCCTGGATATAAAAATTAAGTGTGTGAAAACCAGTTCACAGTCAAGTATATTAGGTAAGCTGAAAAAAGTTACCTGAAACGTTCGTTTCCAATTAAATGAGTGCTCAAAGGGAGTTGGTTTTAACTGCTCAAGAGCTAGTTTTTCAATTTCATAATAACGCTGAACAAATGTTTCATCCATATCCTCAAGCTGAGAAGCAAGCACCTCTGCTACAGTAGGCTTGTGTTCTGTTTTCTGGAGGAAGTAGATTGAAAATAATTAGAATCCACACTATTACATAATTCGGAGTTGTATGTACTGTCAATGTTTGCTTACTGTCGAGATTTCTGGAAAAAGCACTTTCACAGTTTCCCTGAAAATTGTATTACGTTGTCGCAAGACTTGTCTAAGTTTAAGCATCTTCAGCTGATGAGCTTCTTGCGCAGCCACACATGGGGCTCTTTTGCGCTCCAACTCTGAATGTTCAAGTTTCTTTTTATCAAGAAGCATACGAACAACATGTGAACGTCGAGTTTCTTGCCAGCGCTGCTCCATGGCAGCTAATTTAGCTATATGCTTAGGTGTTTCCTTTTGCTTCTGAAAAAAAAAAGCAGACAATTAAACCAAAACACTTTATCAGCTTTTAGATCTTAATTCATAAAATGTTATATCAATTTATCCAGATCTGATCCTCAATTTCAGAAGAAACTTACCATTTGATCGATTAATTTCCTACTAAGCTGATGAAAGCATAAAATATTTGGCCATTAATCTAAAGCTTCATTAAAATATTAGCAATTTTTAAAAAACCCAGAGCATCAAGGCACTGCGAGCAAATGGTATAATAGATACCCCAATGTTAAGGTGTGTTACCTGGATCTGTTCTAATTCCATTTCTTCTTGTCTGCGTCTCTCTTCAAGCATCATTTTTTCTTCCTCTTCAAGCTCTGTTTGTTTCTTACTTTCTATTTCCTTCTTTTCCCTCAGGAGTTTGGCCTGTGCTGCATTTTTCTCACGCCATTTTTCTTCCCACAAGGCCTTTGTTTTACGCCGTTCTCTTTCTCTATCAATCATCTTTTCCATTTGCTCAACCTATGAAAATATAAGCAAAAGATCAAAAAATCAATTACATCCCTGTAAATGTTATAAAATTCACAAGTACAGCCCTTTGCAATGACTGGATCTAAAAGAGGAATGGCTTACATCAGATGCTATGTCACCCTCTTGATACTGCAATGGTATGAAAAACAGCCTATAGCTTCCATTATAATCCGCAATACCAACCAAGTTATTGGGCAAGTACTGAGTGTGAGGATCAATACCTGCAGACAAGAAGAAATGAAAGAAGAGAGGATCCAATGTCACCAACAAAATTATTTTTCAGTCCTACGAGCATACCAGTTAAAATTTTCCCAGAAACACTTTGAGTGAAAACGTATGTGTCACTACGAGTTAAAAAGTCCCAAACTTCAATTGTTCCATCTTCTCGAACGAGTTGCAACAGGCTGGGTCGTTGTAATGACCACGCACCATCTGTGTAAGTTTCTTCAGTGTATCTCCAGAGAAATGGTGTCATCTGGTAAACAGTTGTAAAGCACATTCAGCCACTCAAACACTTCACCAAAAATTCATTATAACAATAAAAAGTGAAAAGAGCTAAAATCATACTTTACCCCGAATTTTTCCGACCACAGGGCAAACTTCTTACTTCCAACACTCAGATATAAATCATTTATAAAAGGGTTTCGCTTTAGACAAAATACAGGGGTGGTATGATGTTCATCCTTCATAATTCTGGAACACACTATCAAACATGTACATATCATTTGAAAAGAGCCGAAGAACTAAGAAACAAAAATAAAGTTTGCAATCCTAGGGTACTTGTCTACTTTTAGATTGGATGTATTCAGCAATATTATCTTCATTTCCTTCCCAATTTATTAATAAAACATTGCCATTCACTGTCCCAATCATAATAGAGTTTGCTTGTTCAGTGATTTCGGGTGGAGGATGAACTGAAAGCAGAAACAGACCATAAAAGAATGTTCAAGAATTAAATTTCCAAAATCTTGAAATTTCAAGTTCCTACCAGGTTTGAATCTAAATCTTGTAATCATGCTTTCACGTTGTGCCTGAGACAATGTCGATGCAAACTCCACATCTTCTTCATATGTGACAGGTTGGCTATAAAATGCCATACATATAGCCAAAAAGAGTCTTTTCTGATCTGGGCTCTGAATTTCAAGCTGGAAAGTGGAAAATTAAGGAAATAGAAGCCCCCACAAAAAATAAAAATTAAGTATTATGATAATTTGGTGAGTGTAAGTGGCAGTTCTATGCTTCAAGTATGACTGCAATAGTTTGTATACTTGCATACTCTAAACACTGGCTTCAACTTTCTGTTGAAATAAGCAAAAGCTGACTTTTCTGTCTTGAGGCCCAGGGGTCGTTTAGACAGTCTCCTTCTCCTAGCTAATCCAGGGATACTGGCAGCACTTGGATCCATGTTCCAAAACAAAACACTGCCATCTATTGATGCAGTTACAGCTTGCAGGGATTGGCGACCCTCTTGACAAGCCACAAATTGTCCAGTTGCATTGATCTTCAAAATGATTAAAGAAGGAAGAGGTAGAGCAATGTTAAAAAACCACATTCAGACAATTATAAAGTGATTGTTGGCGCATTAGAATAGAGGGCAGCAAGATTTACCTCCCAACATGGGCTTATCCATACAATTTGAGTGACCATATCAACATGTGAGCCATCTATTGCAGAAACAGCTGCGGGCTGGAGATACTCTATTCGAATAGTTGATTTCATCCAATCCATTTGATGGATCTGTAAAAGAATGTATCATATAAACCCATCTAAAATAGAAATTTTTTAATGCTTCACCAAGCCGTTATTTTTTGAGAAGGAAACTGACCATTGCAGCATTGTACCTCACTTGGTCTGGAGTTAGTTTAGTTTCCTGTTCTACTCTTTCTATTTTGCCTTTCAAGTCCCATATAGCTATTTGGCCATTTGCCAGACCTGCTACTAAAATATTTCCATTCTGAGGTGCGAAAGCTAGTGTCTGCACCTCCCGTGGACTGTCCAGAATTAACTGAAAGAGAAAAAACAAGAAAATAAAAACTATGTAAGAGAAAGAAAGCAAGCAGAGAACAAACCATCTGTAAGAAATTCGAAATAATACCTTGGGCCTAAAAGCATCAACAAAGCTCCAAACAAGGACAGGATGCATTGCATAAACTTTTCGTACAAGTTCATCGGCATCGTCACGAATATCAGCAATTTCGGTTTTTTTGTGGTCTACGTAGGCTACAGCCACAATGCCTAAAACAAGATGAAACCAAATAATTTTTTTTTCTTTTGTACTGGCTCTTAAAATTTTGTAAATAGCTTATGCTTTGTCACCTGATGAAGTGGGATGAAAAGCAGCACATGATACAATTTTCCCTTGGCAGTGCTTCATGTCTGTAAATGACATAAACTCATTGTATTGAACACTTTGCGATGTTTCTGTATCCTCCTCATAACGGACAAGACGACCATAATCATCACGATGGAGATCCATCAACTCATTGTAGTGTAAAGCATCGCATATCCTGTAAATAATATAATACTCTGGTAAGTATATCAAAACTTTTTAAAACTGTCAGGACATAATTGTATTTGACTCACTCATTTTGGACTGACTGAAGGAACTTCCCTAAAGCTTGTTCTACACCTTCATCTTCAATAGGTTTGTCAGTATCAACAGAATATTCATACTGAGTCCATGAATTGTCTGGAATTCCTGGTTCAGTTTGAGCTTCAACATTAATTTTCTGAAGTGAAACCTGTAGAAATGGCATGAATATAAAATTACAAAAAGAAGAAAAATGGAAATCCCATCAATCATTTGAGTGAATACGGCTTTGTACCTGAACTCCTTTCTCAATTCGCAATCTTGATATATGCTCTGGTACATCATCTCGATGGGGAAATTGGAAATAGCCATCAGGAACATCACCTGGATCTCTATTTTCAAAGTTACACGGCGCACGCAGGTCACCAATAGTCGTTTCTACTTGCATCTGCATCTGAAATTGAATACATAACATGATGACTTTTTGACTCATAAGATGATGATACAACTGATGTAATTTTCCGAATTGTTAATCAAGACTGAGTAGTCAAAGTATAGCATGAAAATCAGTGAAATTTGAAATACCAGCACAGAAACTTACAAGAGGCCTGCCCTGTTTCACAGTGAACAGATCTACTTCATGTTCACTGCCGAGTGAGATCCACGGTTTTGCTGGTTTTTCAAGAGCATTTTGTAACCATTTCTGCTGGTCTTCCTGCATTTGTTGCAGAATTTCAACCACTGCATTCTGAGCAGTTTCTGTCACACAGATGTAAAATTGATTATCTGCATCTGCTAATGCATCATAGCCCAGCAGAACAGTCGGAGTCTTCAAATCCTAAAGGAACAACAAAATATCTTTCAAGTCTACACTTTTTTCAACATTAGAGACATAATATTTATAGTTCTAAGATGAATATCCATATATGACAAGATCAAAATTATTCTGAAAAAAATTGATCTAACGACAAAAATTTAGTTTTAGTGATGCTTACAGCTATATCTTCTCGGACAGGTAAAAAGTCTGAGCTCTCACTATGTAAATCCATGTTGTCATCAATTAAGCCTTTGTTTACGAAGATCCATGGAGATTCTGCTGTCACATCTTTGCCCACAACGCAGCCCAAAAGACGCTGTGTGTCAGGACTAAGAGTCACTCGCATAACGCCAGGAACAGATATGCCCATTCCACTGCCTCCACCATGGTCACTCTCGATTGGAGTGGTAGCCATCTTAGTAAATAATCGAAGGTAGTTAGGGATTTGTGGACCTAATCCTTTCCTCTTCTTTCCTGTTTGAGTTTTTTTTAGTTGCTTTTTTTTAGCATTGCAACAAAGAAAAGAAAAATATCAACTGCAGCTTCTGTAAATCACTTACTTTTAGTTCCTTTCTTCTTCTTCTTTCGTCTTTTACCCTTCTTCCTTTTTCCTTTCTTTTTCCTTTTTTTCCCTTTTTTCCTCTTTTTGCCGCGCAGCACTTTCAATTTCCTTTTCTTCTTTTTAGCCAATTTGACAGAGGGCTTATCATAAATTTTTGTGAAAGAAAACTGTCTTTCATCTGCAGCCTTAAATAGTTCCTGGAAAGTATCATCGGGCTCCGCTCTTTCAGAGACTGTTGGCTTTGGTTCTTCAACACTGGAAGAGAGAACATAATCTTCAGTTGTATATGTTAAAATTTTAAAAGCACATCAAATTATATGAGAGGAAATAGTCAAGCGTATTTGATGACACTGATCTGATGACCTGCCATTGATGAGAGGACTTGAGGATTGATTGACATTTGGGTCATGGGCAGGGACAGGGTCAGTGGAGGAAGGGGGTATCACAGTTGGGTCATACGCATCTACTAAATCATTTTCTCTTCCAATCTCATCAACATTTTCCTCTGTATTTTCGTAGATATCTGCTGTCACTTCAGCGAGCACATCTTGGTTCGACATTGTGACCAAGATGACTGAAATTCACAAAATTGAGCAACATTCTGGACATAACTTAAAAGACTTGCAAGAAGTCTTAAGTGAAAGCTATAATGCTTTACTTTATACCCATTTAGTATATTTGTACAACAAAAATGTTAAGGTTTTGACTGAAAGGATCCTGGTGCAAGCATTTGACTGGATAAGTGTTTAGAAGGTAAAAGCTGACCTCGCTATCCAAGAGGAATCAGTACTGCAGACACTGATTCTGTGGAGGGAATCACATTGCCAAATTATGTGAGCGAATCCTCACTGCATTCTTCAAATGTTCTGATGAAGAACACATGGAACTCATTGGGTTACCATGACAACGTACACACATCAGACACTGTATGCAGCAAGTCGATATCGGCACGTTTCCTGCGGATATATAATAGCCAATTTAGCCATGACTAGACTAGTTGCGTGACTGTACGTGACTGCACCTCAAATGGTTCGCAGCATATATTTGGTATTTGGGTACAGATCTCCTCAATTTCTAAATTGCACGAGTCCATCCTGTGTTCGCCCGAATTTTCATAACTCTGTGCAGGAGCGAAAAGGTAAAGGTTTAAGAACGCTGGGGTAGGGATGGGGGGGGGGGGGGGGGGGGGGGGGGGGGGGGGGGGGGGGGGGGGGGGGGGGGGGAGGTCCCAAATCACCCACCCCACCCCGCCCCACCCCCGCGCCTTCGGTCGCAGAGAGTGGTTTTTTCCAAGGAACAACAGCGTATGCACAAACTCAACTTTAGCAGACGATCATTTTGGAGGACCATATCACAAACTCATTTTCGCTGAAGTGAGTATGTTCTTCGTATCTTGTTATGAACTACCGTGACAAACATGAAGTTTGTGTCATTCACATTTCATTGAAAGTGAAACGAAATGTCTGCGTTCCTAACCTATACTGGCATGATTATTTGCAAGATTATTTGAAATGTCGACATTCTGTTGTGGCATTTATAAAATCTGACTACTTCATCTGTTATCAATTTGCACTCTTTTTACTCGTAAGTTATTTATGATGATTTAGCCTGTCATAGTAGAGGTGTGTTCTCAACACAGCTGTCATGCTGGAATTTTCTGGAAGAAGGTGATCATTAATTCACTATCATTGGAATTTTCTGGAAGAAAAAGGTCATCAATTCACTATCACTTAAATTTTAAACTTTAAAAGAACTACACTTTAAATTAAGTTAGTCTGTTAGTTAGTTAGTCTGCCTTCATTATTTTATATTTTTCATTCTTTATTTGTTTCATTGTCTTTTTAAGTGAATTATCCTCATTTGACAGTGTTGAAAATGGTGCTGTATTCAGATAAATGTAAGACAGTTGTGAATCAAGGGGATAGAACGCAATACAGCTACCAGTCTCTATTATGACCGTACAAAGGCTAGTTCACCAGTTCACCATAATGACCGCATGCCTCGCAATCTTATTCATACATTAAAAGTTCCTGAGCTTCTCCTAATAAAGGTATCAATAAGGCAAAGGGAGGAAAACTGTACAAAAAATATAGATATTTATGTTATGTAATCTAAATGGGATAGTAAACATTAAGTTATTTCATCTGTCAATATTACAAGACAACAAAAGCAACAGAAAAAAAAGGACAACGTTTACTAAATTATAATTTAGTCATCTTTACACAGAAAGTCCAAATACTTGGCTCATAGCTTAAACTTCTCTATTGTGATATTTGTTGTGTGCTTCAGAAAATGTGAAGTTGGTTCTTCATTGTTCCTTAATGTTCCCCATTTTTGATAGTAATCAAAAAATTTGAAAGCCTGGGGGGGGGGGAGGGGGGAGGGGGACTTGCCTCG
>CABIKL010003783.1:0-10469 GCA_902196195.1 Aptinothrips rufus | reverse complement strand
CCCCCCCCCCCCCCCCCCCCCTCTCCCACCGATCCCCCTGTCCTGTCTCCAGGTCGGGCGCAGTGAACGAGTATATGATAGGACTTGCGCAAGGCTGGGCTCGGCCTGGCCGTGGCGAAGGTGGTGCTGCACGGAGAGGGCCAGCAAGTGAAGGCTGCTGCGGGCCCGGAGCAGCGCTCAGAGATACAACCTAGATACCGACTTGCATGCGTGTACCCGCTTCTAGATACTGTTCATATTAGCTCGCAGCGTGAACATTGTGTCGCGGTAATTATGAACTGAACTTACTGCAATTTATGTTTGCTACTATGTTATGACAGTTGGAATTTGTTTGCAGTGTATGAACAAACTACTAAATTTGTTTGTTGTTTCTTCCCACGCGATTGTCTTCTTGCAAATTAGAGGGCTCACTACTTGTCTGCTCAGCAAGTGGTAAAATATTCCTGACCGCCCGACCTTTACGAGCATTACATTACCGGCAAGAAGAAAAAAGGAGTTTCTAAAAGAATCCCCTGTCTGTAGTGCAGACTCATTAACCGTGCATGATTTAGCAACTTGCGTTTAATTCTCTAAAAAAAAAAAAAAAGCTCCATTAAAAATGAATGTGGATTATCATATTTTTCTGATACCAAACATTGCAGTGACACCGTGTCAAATGCGTTAGGTGTAACGGCGAATTTTTTTTGGTCGATTTTTGTTTTTAGACGTCAGAACCTCGACCTGTGAATGTTGCTGATTTCTGCGAATCCGGTGAGCAAAGCCGGTGGTGGACAAGACTGATCCGAACAAAAAAACATAGCCTCCTATTGACGCTGAGAAAACTAACATTTTTATTTTAAATTGCCAAACTGTACCAAAATTACTTTTTGGCATTTTCGGAGTAATTGAGAAGATAGACAGCGTTCTTTCCCATTTAGATCGGTGGTTTGGATTGACGATCACTTGCCAGATACGCTTTCGCTGATCGGAAGCGTCGATCCACATTTTGACCCGGAACTCTGGAGATGGGTATCTGTATGTTTTCGCACTACCTGCAGCTTGAGCACGAACGCACCGAGGGAGGATGGATTTACTGCTGTCTGCAGACTCCAGCTCCAGAGATGGTCTCCAGCAGACTCGCCTCTGTGAGGTAATCTCACCGCGGCGCCCCGGTCGTTACACAAGACACTCACTCGTTGTCCCGGTTCGATTACCACAGCCAGAGGACCGCAACTCGCACGACAAGTCCATAGCGTGGCTTGCTAATTGAACACTTTTAACACTTGTAGCTTCTAACAAAACACTGAGGGTGGGTCCTACGGAGCATTCTGCTGCACTGCAGGGGCACTTCACTGTCACAACACTACCAAGGTGGTCCAAGAGCACTCGAATCACAACTCGTTTAGGTCACAATTTACGGCAGAGTAGTATCATCCACAAAGGAAATAATGTGTAGGTCAGCTACCGCCCTGGGCTGGGTCAATGCGCTTCGCATTGCGAGGGCGTGTGGCTGGGTTAGTTCTTTTTGAGGCGGCAGTATCCAGAGCACTCCCACTTACTGGCTGTAGAGGGATGACACGGCGCCCACGAACAACTCCGGTGGTATGTCGGTATGACTGTGCCTGCCCGTCCTGACCTGACGCCCCGCCGCGCCACGCTTTGCCCTTCCCGCCCCGCCGCATTGTCCCCCCCCCCCCCCCCCTCGCACCCCGCTCCCCCTTCTGCTACTTTCACTGCGCGGCCGGCGCGGCGCGCTCGACGAAGCGGCCCGTCGCCGGCCACCGACTTGCCTCTTCGGTTCGGAAGTCGAGTTCACCTAGTTCTCTGCAGTTTGGAGTGGAAATACTTGCTTCTCGCTTGTACAAGATTTCTTGCGAGTCTTCAGCGCGAGGAGGCGCGCGGCAAGCGATGGGGTGGGTGGGCAAGCGGGTAAGGGGGTTTGAGCCACGCACGGAGGGTCACCTGCTCGGTTAGCTGACATCCTTCTTGAGATTCTCAATTGAAGAAGTTGGATTGAGACAAACTTGTCGTCTTCGTACGGTTTGAGCTTGATTTCAACATTGGAGGCTGTTAATAGACTGTTGTGAGACCTAACCCAACCTGTCTAGCATGAATGTTGTCCCATAATGATATTAAGCCTAAAATAAGTAAGGGAGCAGAGAGCATCGGTAGAACTTCAGCTTTTAATTAGAATGAAAAAAGTTTGCCGTCGACAGCGCAGAAGAGCTCCGTAAACATGAAGATAAGTCAGCAATAAAAAGCACAGTTTTAGGACCATTTTGACTATTTAGCACAAATATTACGTTCAATTCTACATTCAAAAAAACACATTGCAGATAGCTAGCGGCAAGCTAGCTAGAGCTCTGCGGGTCTCTCACATTGGTCTTGTTCCATTGTGTCACCGCAAGACTACTGAGTGTCGACTCCAGTCTAGAGAGACTTGATAGAAGTGAGAGCTAGCGATATCACGTGACGTAGCCATTTCGGATGGCAAGTGATTCTTACGGTACGCAGCAAAGCACAAACTACGCGAGCACACTGAAAAAATAAATGTATAGCAACTGTGCACTTCAGGTGTGTGTAGTTGCTATACACTTCAGTACACCTGAAGTAGTGTATACACCTGAAGTGTAGAGCCACTATACACCTGAAGTGTAGAGCCACTATACACCTGAAGTGTAGAGCACCCGCTATACATCTCAACTGTGTAGTTACTGTACATTTGTTTTTTTCAGTGCATCGTCCCGGTCACCACGGCCAATCACGAGTCACCGCTCCCTCCCCTTGTAGTCTCTCTGGCACATCGCGACTGCGAGTGGTGTGCGCTTCACGCGACCGCAAGCAGTGTCAATGCCGCGGCGCGCGGCACACGGGGCGAGGCACCGCGTTCAAGGTACCTCAGGCGATGTTATGGGTAGCGTCAATGTGTACCTAGTATCCCCGTCACTATCTTTTTCATGTTCGTCCCCTGTCCTCGCCTCGCCTCGCCTCGCCACGCCAAGCCACGCGACGCCTCGCGCGTGTTTCAGTCGCCGCTTTCGGCGTCGCACACGCAACGGGTACAACGACTGAGTCATGACCGCGCAAGGTATAATGTGGATGCAGATGAACTGTCAGCACTCAAAGAATGGTCCCCATTGTCATAATCCACGTGCACGTTTCATTTCATTGCACCGCTCATGGTGTGCAGTGGCACAGTCAACCGTCCCATGGGGAGGTATAGCAGAAGGTCAAAGGTCACGAGAGATCAGAGCTGGTCCTCGACTAGTTCTGTTAAGTGCGGATCGGTAGCTGATTTGATAAAGTTTCGGATATGCTGACGGTCGCATCTTCGGTGTAGAAGAAACACCCCACGCCCCATGTAAAGAGTCCATGGGAAGAAGAGCACAATCCCATGGAAAATACTTCCCCATGCAAAATGATTGCCGTGGCAAAACTTCAAAAGGAGCAGATCATTACACAGCCTTCCGTGATTTGTGGGAGCGTTAGAACTGACGATTTTTGCTATATATCTTACAATCTTATACAAGGAGTGTCGCCGACCGGATTCTTTCGGCAGTGATAGAGCGCGTCCGCTCGCTGAGGCGACAGTAGGCTGCATGTAAATAGGGGTCACGGGCTTGTGTTCGTGTGAACGGCTCGGTCGCCAGTGAAACTAAATGCGACGTCACCTCCGCTAAGCCTGATTTAAATTTCGTATGAAGGTTGAAACTGGTGACTGACACACGAGCGAAATCGATGGAACGATTTTGATTGCCAGAACTGTACTAAAATCGAATCAGCACAGAGTAGCTTCCTTGCCAATATTAGGGGATAATACAAAGTACTAGTATACTACACCGTAAAAATTCATGGTCTGTCGTCACTGACTTAAAATATGCTGATGGAATTTTTATACGAGAAAAATGACAAATCCCAAGCAGTCCGAGGGCACTTTCGTCCCTTGTGATGACATATTCGTCAAAGAGGCTCAAAACTGGTATAAAAAATTATATATTGGTCATGACATTGTCATCAAGTGGCTGTAATAAAACCACTGTAAAGAAAAAACAGAAAAAAATATTCATGGAAATGTCGCTAAAATGACGACTGCAATTTTTTACAGTGTACAGTACCGCCAAAGAGTCAATCAGTGCTCTAACCATTCTGTTGAAACTAAGTTACCATTATTGGTTAAACAAAATTAAGCTTTAAAAAAACATTTATGTTCCTCTTTGCCTCAATCTTGATCCTCTCAGCCTTGCTTTACTGTACTACTGAACTCACTGAATTATGGAAGTCGCTTTCAAAACCGCAAATTCGAAAACAGTAAGCGTGTTCCGTCGACCAACGCAACGGGGTCACTCCACGAATTCTTTCCGACTGTTGTTGAATGTTTCCTTTTAAGGCCACCTCTTCCCCAAGCAGAAGAGTTAACTCGCAGTGGATGAGCTTTTTAAGTTCGAAGAAGTGAGCTCACTGAGCGTTACCAAGTGAGGGAGTCAATAGTGACGAAATGAAAACGAGCGTGAAAAGCTCATCTTGAGCTCATAGTCAGTAACCTGTTCTGCTGGGATCGCCTCTGTTTATCTAGGAAGTTGGTAAGTTGGCTGACGGCACTTCCGACGCGCCAGCGAGTTGTCATGCGTTGTACTGATAGGCAAAACTCGGTCATGACTTGGTTGTTTTAACGCGGTGAGTTCGCCTTTTTGCGTCTCGATGAACGCCCTCAGCTTCCGATCGGCTGACCCACGCCGCGCCGCGGTCCCTTCCGGGGAGCAGCGGATGAGACGGGGAGATAAACGAGCGCGGCGAGACTTGCATAACGATGGTTAACGGTCGCATCGTGGTAGATATTACCCGAATGAGACAGCGTTGCGTTGCCATTTGATTTCATACTTCCATCTCACACCTTGACTGCAGTAAATGACGCGTGTGTGCTTATGGATTCGAGAGAAAGCTGGCGGGAGACGACGCTCGTGTTTTGTTATGGCGCGCGTGAGGATGACAACGCCCGAGCATCCGACGACTGCATTGAATTACCAGCTAACCTAGCTCTGCTCTTGGGGTATGAGTCTTTCCCTCATCTGCCCTGATCCAGAAGGACATGGGGTCCACGGGCGTGCGCTCACGCTCAGCCCCCCCCCCCCCCCCCCGCGAAAAGTAGGTTGAGAGGGGTCTGTTTTCATAGAGGAAGGAATGGAACTATTTCGATTTATTTACCTTATTGAGGCTGACACCTCAGCTAAGGTTTTTGGTGTTTGGATTATTTTCATAATTCTTGTACGTGAAAGTTTGCCGGCCTATGTCACAAGCCCGGTCAATTTTCATTTCGTTTACGGTGCGCCTCTTTTTTTGCTGCCTTCCGGACTAACCCGGTTTCGCTGACTCCATCCCAGTCATCGCCATGAAATTCGCTCGAGTCTAGCATAATCTGGTCGCCTGCTCGTCGACTATGACAATACAGCGCAGTCAGACGCAGACAAAGCTCTGCACGGAATATCGCTGAAGTGTCATTTTAAAATGAAGAAAAACAAGAGAAGAGAAACCACTTCGTCTCGATAAACTACGTTGAGAGAGTGGATTACACCGATCTGTAACTAAAGAGTAAAGCACTTCTTCTACCCAGCAAGGCGACAGCAGCGAAGACATTCCGCAGCCCCTTTTAAATTGCCTCGTTGTGGATATCGAGAACGATGTGCGCCGCCATGATAGCTTCTCCTTCCGACACCGAGGTACGTTGGATTGCCAGTGTTGGAAGGGGCAGAGTGTCAACCAGCTCTCAGCTGCAACTACTGCACGCCTGGTTGATAGGCAGCCCAACGCCCACCAGTGTGTGGTGGCCGTAGTCTCTGCTACTGCTGCTACTGCTGCTATGTACTGTTGCTGCAGCTGCTGCTGGAGGTATCGTTGCCGCAGCGTACCTGGAGTCGCTACACACATCTGACGCAACCCCGCGGACGACGGCACCGATCGCATCAGGCGAACATCAGCTAACCTACTACACTGCAACATTTTGTTCGTCAATTCTACATAAATGTCACAGTATCTGCTTGCTGGCAGCGTCATCCTTCATATGTCTGCTCGCCACACATCAGCTTGGAACAGATCCGACGAACCATTCGTCAACAATAGTGATGAAACTGTTGAAGGAACTGACAAGCATTTATCAAAACTTGTATCAAAAATATTTATCGTCAAGTGATGAAAATGTCTAACGGTGTACGCCCAATTTTCCGAGGCGGGCGGAGCGAATGACCTTGTCGTCGCAGGAACGTAAGACAGGCAGGCAATCTCTCCAGCAGACAGAGCGGCTGCCGGCGCGCAGACTGACACACGTGCACAGGCGCACGACCCGCGGCCTGCGCGGTTACACAAGGCAGGGCTGCAAAGGGCACGCCAGGCTGCACGAATGCAGGGGTCAGTGGTGACAGAGGAGTGCAGGAACAGGCGCATAGGCGACAGCAACTACAGTACTGGAGGCGACAGAAGAGGCGTCCCATTTTGGCCGCCATCTTGACTACGGAATGGAGCCAGGTGTACTGGACTACCTGCAGCCGGCCGCTTTGAGGGATTGCTGACCGGTATGAGAAATTTCGCAGTTGATATTTCTGTCCCCCTGCAGTGCTGTACTGATGACCAGTGCCCGAGCGGAGGCCTGGCCTGCCCGACAGCCCGGCCATCAGGCACAAATCTCCAGTTGAATGTGGAGCCCCAGTGAGAAATAGCATGTCGATTTGACGTGGTTTCGACGAAAATCGTGTCGATTCGACGACGAAACAATGTCGATTCGATTTCGATTCCTCACTGGGAGCGGTATTAGTTAGAGCACTCAAAAGAATCTTTATCTTTCCTGGTCGAAAAGGTGGCCAATATTTAATTCCTATGCACAAAATGCATGACATGGCTTTGTTTTTGGAGAGATTTGGCAATCTTATGAAAGAAAATACAGTGAGAACTTAAAGTACAACAACAAGACTTTGGACGGCCATATAATTGAAACATTTCAGTTTTAAATAATGACTGTCTGTGTTATCAAAAGATGTGCCCCAAATGAAAACACGGACAGAGGGAGATGCCGTATCTAAGTCTAATACAGTTTTAGCTAAAACACTGACGTTTTCCTTCGGTTTAGTTGCTCATCGCACTTACTTGTTCCGATGTGACGTAATTGACAATGCGTTATTGTAGGTTTTACGTTACGATTTTTTGTACCAAAAAAGCTGCTAAGTGTTGTTCTTGTTTACAGACAAAGCAGCAGTGTGGCTCGGCGGAAGATGTAGTGCGGATTGTCAACGGATTGTCAAAGTTATACCCCGTGTTGTCGTTTGGTTGCTCTGGGCTATGTGCAGCAGAGATGGAGAACTCTTATGGGTGCGCGCAACACTGTGCGAGCGAGACAGACGACACACTGTGCTCTCAAGATGATCCTCTGCACAAACAAAAATGTCCACTCGCTACTTGACATCCACTGCTCTGGCCTGTGCTTTGCGAGTTCGCTCGCAACGAGGTAGCTGCCATCGGTTGTGGGTTTGAGTACGACGCAAATAGTTCTGGTTGTAAGAGGTCTCGCTTCGAGGTGGGCAAAACTGCAATATAGTAAGTACTATTTTCTTCTTAAATGATGTACTCCAACCAGCATAACCGTTTTTGAGTTTTCGCTCGAAGCACCCATACCTTCTATCGTCTCTCCACCCAGAATGTCCCGTTTGTGCCCATTCGGGCGCGTTTTGGAGCCTCAACGGGCGGCGAGCAGAAGGAGGAAATACTGCTGGTTGGAGTACAGCATAGGTCAGACTTTCCTGGCTGAAAAGCTATTCTTACATCGCGTCTACGCATTGGGGAGGAAAAATGGTCACAAATTATGCACAACACGTTTTTGACAGTGATGCTCTTTGACTACGTCGTATCAGTCGCTCACCCAGGAGTCACTTGAAAGTTATCTCGTAAATCCAAGACATTGTTATCATTCCGTGGGTTTGACAGGTTGACAGAAGTCTACGTTTGTCAATTAAAACAAATTTCAGGACGCTTGCTTTAGATGCAATGAAATTACAAAATTACAAGCAGCAGCTCGACCCCAATGCGAAATATTGATAGCCAAACAGTGTCAACTTGACATTTGACATTGACATCTTTTTGATTTCGGATTATTTTAATTTCCCTCACTAGAATTGGTCTCTTTCCTAAAATTACGACTTGACTAAGACCTATCTACGAAGTACGTAAACCGCATTATTTCCAAACATTTTTTTTCCTTAGTTTTACTTTTAAAAAATTGGGAAGAAGCTAATCTTTTCTGAAGATTTGACTGTCTCTCCTGGATGCAGTGCTCCGGTTGGATGGGAGGCTAGGACCAAGCGGTGTTCGCGGCCTGAGGGACAGGGGCAGGGAAGGGGAGATGAGGGGAGGGGAGGGGAAGGGTCATGGCAGCCGCAGCACTCAGCCAGGTGAGGTAGTGGGTCCGGACTAGTGTCTGCCGGGAGGCTCAACCTGTAGCCACGCCAGTCCAGTTTTCAGAGCGCGCCGCGCCTCGTCAAGTCCGCCGTACCCCATTCAACCGGCTTCGGCCGCCGATCAGTGATCGCGAATCCGTGTGTTTGGTGTGCAGGCCCGGCTCCTGGAGTTCAACCGGAGAAGTGAGTGTCTCGATCCGACATGCCTAGAAAATCTCAGTGAATTTGACTGGTCGAGTTTACCGCGCAAAAATAGTCAATGATGCTGCATGCGTTGCTTGGGATGAAAACGTGCTTGTGGTGAAGTCAAGGTAGGGATTGCTCAGCAGTTGTCGACCGGGCACAGCTTGTGTATCTGTTTCGAGAGTTCTCGACATTCCCTCCACAAATAGCGCAGTAAAGACGTTTACGCGATGAGACTCAATCGGTGGCCTCGAATCCGGTTATAATCCACCATCCAGCTATTGGTAGCCGCACCCGGCCCGACACTGCCAGGTCCGGCTGAATGCAAAACATGTCGATTGTGCGCGTAATGTTAACTTAAGGAATTACTTATCTGGTATTGAAATACTTCTTAGGAGTGGAAGTAAGTTGGTTCTTAGTTTTCTTGGTTCTAGATTCTAACACCACCCATCCTGTGTCACTAGAAAGGCTAGAGAGAGACGTAATACAAGATGACTTTGTCACAAGGGGGCCGTTCATAAACTGCGTAGACAAAAATAGGCCACGTTTTGACCCGTCCCCCCTTACGCGGACAATCTAACCTAACCTTACCATGTATTTGGGATAGGGCCGTGGACATTGGGCCAACCCCCCCCCCCCCCCCCCCCCCCCCCCCCCCCCCCCCCGTTTTGTGTCTACGTAGTTTATGAACGGCCCCAAGGGTTGGTGACACCTGATGTACTTACAGGTAGTAGTGGCAGGACGGTAGGCGTTAGACAGTCACGTCAAAAAGACTACAGGAAACTCACTCGCGGAGGCGTTTGAGAGCGTTTTAGAGTAACCGAGGCGACTGAGAGAAAATGATTAGCAACAACTCCTCTTATAGACTCCGATGCGCAAAGACCAATTATAGTGGCAGGAACTTGATTTTTGTATAAGTAATGAGTATTATATAGTTTCCAGGGGCGTAGTTCTCTTATATCTACTGCCGGAACCAGTCCTCTGTCTAGTTTTCTTCACGCTGCGCGTTGTTATCTGTCTCTGTGTGTGTTCGTCTTTGCTTCTAATAATATAGAGAAGCATGAAAAGGAAGTCCGAAGATCAACGACGAAGAGCGAGCCGGTAGAGACGTAGTGGCAGCAATTCCAACTAACTTTTTGCGATTGGGTGTGTTCTGCAACTCGTTCTTTGGACTTCCTCTTCAGGCTCCTTTGGAGTACCCTATTGTAACAATGGCACCTTGAACACGGTCACCTGTCCTTCTGTTTCCCAGTGGCACTACAGTGCAAAGGTGCATAGAGAGGAACCGCCTAAGACATTTGCTCCTCATTGCAGTTGCACACTCTAAAATGTCAAGTCACTTTTTTGTGCGGACTTAGTCACAATTTTAAACATAACTAGAATTAGTTTTTGTAACGATGTAGGAACAATTTCGTAAAAATTGTGTGGTTAAGTAGAACAAAATTGTAACTGCTTCTAGTTATGTTTAAAATTGTTACTAAGTCCGCACAAAAAAGTGACTAGACATTTAGTGTGTACCCAGAAGCGGAACGTCTTAACGCACTACCTGGTGCAATACCTGAGATGTTACCTATGTCTAAGTACCCCAGGATATAACATGGACCACCTGTGCAAAAATGCAGCCACGATCTATTTCAGAGGTGCTTACTCTCTAAGCACCTTCTCATTTGGCTCATTGGCGCAAGCGCCTACCTCCAGTTGTCGCGGCCGCGACACCTGCGAAGGGGTGGGTGGGGGGTGGGTCCCCGCCAGGGTACCGGGTGGTGGTGCGGACCATGCGGCTATACCTTGGGAACCCCTTGTCCCACAATTTAGTGCTGAATTTGGCTACGATTCTCATTCCGTAACATGAAAAACCTATAGCTTTTAGCT
>CABIKL010003782.1:0-10469 GCA_902196195.1 Aptinothrips rufus | reverse complement strand
GCATGGAGTTAGCAAGTCGCCAATGGAGTTTGCGGTGGAACGCGGTGGAAATTCATTTTGCCCCATGCTCACTAAAGGTTGAGGTACTGTAATCAGTTGAGATCGCCATTGAATAAGGATGAATCCGTTTTAAATCTCTAAACATGTGTTAATTAGGAAGTGACAG
Organism: Aptinothrips rufus; assembly: GCA_902196195.1. NCBI lineage: Eukaryota > Metazoa > Arthropoda > Insecta > Thysanoptera > Thripidae > Aptinothrips > Aptinothrips rufus. The sequence continues at coordinate 10,303 of CABIKL010003782.1, read as the reverse complement.
GCACATTGCTATAAACCACGCCGCGCATGGGCAATTGCCGGCGGACCTGAGGTCGGGCGCGGGTTTCTTCATCCCATACAAGTTCATAGCTAACGAAAAACAACAATGTCCCTGAGAACGACTGGTCAATAGATAAGAGATACGAGTTTACAGAAAGGGATACATTTACTCTGACGTGGCTGCATGCAAAAAGCATGAAGTTTAAACGGTTTGTCCGGACTGATGAAGAAACTCCCATCAAAATGATGGTCATTACCTCTTACTACGGTCATATGGGTATGGAAAGCCGTGGTCAGAAAGTAAGTAATCACACTTTCGGTTTTGGGTATTTTTCCATAGAAATATGGGGTTTCAGACCAGTGTGCATACCCGCCGGCCGTCTCTACCGCATAGCGCCCGCCCGTCCTATGGCGTTGCCACCCCCTGGTGAAAGTTACGTGAGAAAGAGTTGTAGATGCATTAGGCAAAAACATCACAGAGCAGGCAATGACTAGGCATTACTAGAAGGAATTACTAGGTCACTAGGTTAGGTGTACGCCAGACAGTGTCTTCGCGTAACAGGCTGAGCTCGCTAAATATTTTAGCTTGCTCTCAACCCGTCACGCTCTGCCTCTGTCTAGGCTCCCACCTAACCTAGGCCTACGGCGCTTTCGGCTCGGCCCTTCGGGCCTCGATTCATGGTCTACCGGAGCATGCCGATACATCGTGCATCGGCTGCCCTCGGAAATATGACCGTGACCGTGTGCAGGCAAACGACCATAACATAACCTACCCGTTTGTGGCCGACAAAATACGAGGGTTAGAACCTATCCATTTGAGGACCTACATGCAATGGTGTAAACCAGCCCATGACCTTTGCGGAAGCGTTTGGCGATTTTTTAAAATGCGATTTTGATGATTAGCATCCTTTAAAACCTTTGCGGCGACACCCAAGTCGACGTGTCTAAATAAGTTAAGATTTCTGGTGAAATTAACCCTTTTTTGACATTTTTTGCCCGAAAAGTACACCTAAATGATGAAATAAACTACCGACGATATCTTTTTCGTGATCAGCAGCCTCGAAAACCCCAGAGAAGACACCCAACAAGATATGACTGATAAAGTAATGGTTTTCGTAAAAACCACACCCTTATGACATAAAATATCTTAAAACTACCCTTAAACGACGGATTAGGCGTCCGGAAGCATTTTAAACGTGATGCGCATCATTAGAAACCCCCATTTCGATACCCCGCACGTCCTAGTCAGAAAGAAGTTCATTTCCGCCTCTAAATCAGCCCTTAGGCCTCCCTTACAACCCCCCTTTAAAATTAAGCTGGAAAGCTGCAAATCAATAGGCCTGTGTCTTTTGATGACAAAACATTGGGTTTAAAAGCGTAGGCTGTATCTCGACGCGTTCGGAAGTTATCGTGCACGCAGACACGCAGACACGCGGACACGCACGCAGACAGACAACAGTTTTTACCTCCGCCGATCCACTGGCTTCGCTAAACGCTCAGCCAATTATTTTCTCAATCATGTTGTAGGGAATTATTGTATACTTCCGTCGTAGAATGCGAACTGCACCAATAAATTCTGAAGAACAACTCGATTGTGAAAATAAAAAAAAAAAACTGGTAATATTTTCGCAGAGTGGAGAGCACGTACCCTGTCCCGCGGCGCCTCCTCGCCGAGCTCCTCGACGGGCTCCTCGCCCACGTCCATCTCGTCTAGCTCGAGCTCGCGCAGCGTGCGTCGCAGGTGCAGATCCGTCTGCTGGTGGCGCACGAACATCCTGCTGGTAGCCAGGTGCCGGTTACACGTGCCGCACCAGTACTTCACCTGCACGTCAACAACGAACATGAGAGGGAGATTCATGGACTGTATTTCGTCAGATCAATGTTGAGTCTATATGAAAGAGGGCCCCAGTCGTCTTTTGTAAGTCCAGATTTGAACCCGTGACCTTTAGACTCACCGTGCTGCCAGACTCGCGGACCGAGGCTGAGCCCAGAACGCCAGGGGCCCGCTTGCCGCTCGTGTCGCTGGGAGGATGCGGCTGCAGAGCGGCTTCCCGATGGAGGCCATCCTGGAGCAGGTCGTCCTGATCATCCTTCGCGGCATCATCGCGGAGGTCCTCCTGGAGAGCACCTTGGTCCTCCTTGGCGGCTTCCTGCTTCAGGTCGTCCTGTAGGTCGCCTTGGCAATCCTTGGCGGGGAACTCGTAGAGATCATCCTGGCTTTCCTTGACGGCTTCCTCTTGGGAGTCATCCTGTTGGTGCTCATGAGCAGCTCCGGGCCTCCACTTGCCTCCCGTGTGAGACGGCGGCCGGCCCCACTTCCCGCCGGCGCTGGGGGGTGGTGGGGACGGTGCGGGGGCGGGCCTTGGTTCCTGCGGGGGTGGCGGTGAGGGGCTGCGACTCGCTGCGCTGGAGTACCACATCTTGCGGCGAGACTTGCTCGTTCTGGAGAAGTCCTCCGGAGACTGCGGCTTCCACTCCCCGCCGGTGTGCGTCGTGGGTGGCACCAGTTCCTGTGCTCCTGTCACCTCCACGCGTGGCCTCACGCCCGTCCTGCGGCCGCGGCCCGGGGAGCGGCGTGGCGCGGGGCGGGGCGCGGGGCTGCTCTTGCTGCGGGTCAGCATGCCGGGCGTCTTCGTCGGTGCCGTCCCCCGACCAGTCGTCTTGGACATGCTCTGCAACTCCAGCTGCGAGAAGAAATCGTCCGCCTTAAGCACTTTCTCGTCCTGATGCTGCTCCGCATGCTGGTGTTGCTTCTCATGCTGTTGATGCACTTGTTGTTGTTGTTGTTGTTGTTGTTGACAACAGGAGCAGCGTGGCGCGGGGCGGCGCGCGCGACGGGGCGCGGGGCTACTCTTGCTGCGGGTCAGCATGCCGGGCGTCTTGGTCAGTACCGTCCCCCGACCAGTCGTCTTGGACGTGCTCTGCAACTCCAGCTGCGAGAAGAAATCGTCCGCCTTAAGCACTTTCTCGTCCTGACGCTGCTCCTCATGCAGGGGTGGTGCGGGGGCGCGTCTTGGTTCCTGCGGGGCCGGCGGTGAGCGGCTGCGACTCGCTGCGCTGGAGTACCACATCTTGCGGCGAGACTTGCTCCTTCTGGAGAAGTCCTCCGGAGACTGCGGCTTCCACTCCCCGCCGGTGTGCGTCCTGGGTGGCACCCTCCAGCCGACCTCCTCCTCCAGTTCCTGTGCTCCCGTCACCTCCACGCGTGGCCTCACGCCCCTCCTACGGCCGCGGCCCGGGGAGCGGCGTGGCGCGCGGCGGGGCGCGGGGCTGCTCTTGCTGCGGGTCAGCATGCCGGGCCTCTTGGTCGGTGACGTCCCCCGACCAGTCGTCTTAGTGCTGCTCTGCAACTCCAGCTGCAGGAAGAAATCGTCCGCCTTAAGCACTTCCTCGTCCTGGTGCTGCTCCTCATGCTGTTGATGCACTTGTTGTTGTTGTTGACCACTGTTCCGGGTGCCGCAACCCGCCTTGCGGTGCTTGACGTACTCGTCCAGACCCGTGATGGTCTCGCGGCAGCGGACACAGAGGTGGGTGTCGTCATCTTCCTCCAGGTCAGAGGCTGCGGGGCCGGACAGCGCCATCAGGCTGCAGCGGGCTGCAGACATATGGCGTGAAAAACACATCAGGCTCACATACCACCTTCCATTTGCCCGTTAAAACTCTCATTGCCCCTTAAACGGCCGGTTAGTACGCTACGAACATTTTCGTTAGCCGCGCATTTACAATAACGTGTATGTTTGTGTGTTACGGATCAGACCGTTTGCATTACCGATCGGGAAGGTTTGTATTACCGCAAAAAGCGAACGGCACCCACTCACCTCATAATTCTACCGAACACCGAAATTTCGTACACATGATTACATACCGACGCCCCTCGGGTTATTCTCCTGTTCTTGTTAAATGCGGTTTGCACTGCCGCACAAAGACGAATGTAACCAAGAAACTGAGCTTCTGGAAGAGATGACCCCTGTGGAGACCCGTTTGGTAATATGGACATTTTTTTTCACGATAATGTCGCAAATTTAACACCTTTGGTTTGAATAATGAGTGTAAAGTTTTTAAAGTGAGCGTTGATCAGTTCCCAATTCGAAATTCCTTCTAACGTCTCAAATTAGGTTCATAATGAAGGAGCGACATCACTAACGCATACCGTGAAATCACAATAATGAAGAGTTTTCATCTTTTAGTCTCTGGAGCATGCATACCACAAAATACTGCACTAGTTTTAGGCCTCACTTCAAAATGGGGGGACGAAAAAAAAAAAAAATTGACTTCGAAGCCAAATGTCATTTAAGACTGCATCTTCGCTGCACGTGCGTAACAGAAACCAGTCCTAATAGACACGTGTCTGCCTCATCATACCGAACTTACCCTACATTCTAGTTGGTCAACTATGGTAGAGCCCATAAAACACACATGAACAACAAAATGATAAACTAAAACAGCTCGTTTCTCAGTCAGAACATTTTGTAGCCCGCGTCTGTCAGCTTCTGTTAAACTGGCACGAATAACATGCTCAAAAAACAACAACAACACACTTACCAAAATGTATTTGTTAATGCTTCCTTTGCAAAATTAAATAAATATAATTCTGATTACAGGAGATAGGAAAACGCTCATCAGATGCATGGCTGAGGTGAAAGTGAACAACAATAAGAAGAATTTAGAGTAAGTTTGCACCAATTAATTACTTAACCAGGTTGGTAATATATCTTAACTTCGCTGCTAATCCAGAAAAACTTTTATTTTTGTAGCCCTTCATGTGTCTTTTCTATTAAATTCACACAGCTTGGGCTCCTAAATTTCCTTATACTCTTCAAATTTAAAGGCAATTCCATATGTGAAGCTTATTCCTCGGTTTGGAACTACCTTTATATTTGGAGAGACTATTTCTGATCGTCCTTATTTATCCAGAGAAGTGAAACGTAACATCACTAGTCAGAAGCTAGTGATAAATTTGTTGTAAAAGTGCGTTATTTCTTTTTCAAAATTATCAAATACTACATGACCGAAATTTTACACCAGAGGAGAATGAGTCAGGAGCAAAAGAAAGCAGAAGCAATGTGCATTGAATGTATGGAATAGAACAATACAAATACAAGTACAATAAGTCTTAAAGATTTGAAAATCGCAAGCCAGGAGTAATAATTAAGCTTATCCTAGTGTAAGTAACAACACAGGATTCTCAACATTGTTCACTTTTGTTCTTCAATAGCTGTTGCTCATCAGCAACAGATATCAACAAGATTGAATTGAAACTGAGCCATGACTTGCATTTCCAGGATTTTTAATAAGATGTAAAGTTAAATTTTTAAATAAATGTTCTGAAAAGACAAGAAAACAACCGAGATGGCAAGGAAAATACTGAACTATCGGGACGGTAGAAACTCTATTAAAAAGATGTCAAGGCTGAGGGAATCCCAAGAGGAATCGTGATCAAATGATAGGAGTAAAGTAAAGACATACTGCTAACATGAAGAAGGGCGCCCTACTCTCAAGCTCGTAATGAGATGAGTTATTAACGTAACTGGAACAAAATTTGCTTTCTTGTCAAATTGACGAAGAACGTTTTTAAATGAAGAACACCCACAAAGAAAGATATTCTTGGAGAGAAAACAACACTGGGTGAACGGACCAGCTGACCACTAGGAAAACAAACTATACGCCTCTACAAGTGCAGAGTATTTCTGTACTTCACATAATTTAATGTTGGAGAAATTTTTGGAAAGTGCATTCCACCCTTTGTGTTTCTATTGTTAAAAACAGAAAAATAAGGTGGTAAACAGGCTTTAAGAAAATAAGATTAAGCCAGTTTGAACAGCTGTAGTATATTTTGACTTTTTGTGCTTTCCTCTTGGTCTAGGAATTCTTTCCTTTATTAGAGATGAGAGATCATTAATGGGCAGTACTTAGGACTTTTTGTCTAAAAATCATGTTTTTACTACAGTTGTTGAAAGTTGCAGAACTTTGACAATTGCTGTCAGGAATACAACTTGAAATTCTTGGATCACCTGATAGTTCCTCACAAAATATACTAAAACTGTAGACACAAAATTCCATCAAGGCAAGAACGACTAAAGTATCTTGTTTTCAGTGAAATGAAAAATTCTTAGCAGTAGTCTAGCCATCCTAAACAAAGACAAAAAAGAGATTTAAGCTATTAAGATGTGATGCACTGGCATAGATTAAGTTGAAAGAGCTGCAGTCACTTGAAAGTGAGTAAAAGTTAGATCAAAAATTTACTGTGTGCGTTAGTTTTTGTAAACTTCTGACCAACATTTTCATTTAGCTTGAACAGATGAAGAGGTAGCTTACTATTTAATGTTTAAATTAATTTGAAAGAATCCTTAACCAATATGCTGCCTGCAGGAAAACATCTGGTATGTATCATAGCTAGTTTTTTTTTTCAATAGATTCATTTCTTTTTATTATTGGATGGATTGTTTTACCTTTTGTATTCTATTTCCTTTCTAAATCTGGGATCTAAAAGATTTTTTATGTCTCTCTGCTAGCAACAACCTCAACACCGCATACATGAGGTTGCTTGAAAGAAATTCATTTTAGTATGAATGCTTTTTTCATGATTAATTATTGTTATAAGAAAAGAAAAATTATATTGAAATATACTGTTAAGTTATCTTTTTCTATAATACTAGCAGGATAAAGGAGAACCCTGCATTTAATGACAGTTAAAGTTGGCAAACTTTTCACAATATTCTAGTAGATCTGTGGACAAACCTCTACGTTTTTCTTGAACCGTCAATGATCATGAAATGTTTATATCAATGCGTTATCTTAATTAAGTATTTATGTGCTCCCTGCTAAGAGGTAAGTCTGGTACTTAAAATAGTCATCATGAGCCTGTGAGAGCAGTGTAAGTTCTCCATTTCAATGAAAAAAAGATACTTTAGTTGTTCTTGCCTTATTGGAATTTAGTGTCTACAATTTTAATACATTTCGTCAAAAACTATTCGGTGAAGCAGGAATAAAGTTGCATTCCTGTGCATTCCAGAAGAAAGAGAAAAATATTCTTCAACTTTCGACAAAGGATTGACTAACAAGGTCTTCTAACAAAAATGTTTACAGTTTGCAAGAGTACATTGATTGCTATACAAACACTAAATGATTTTTCACTTGAAATAAAGGGAAAAATCCCCAGATGAACAGGAAAAGCAAGGGAAGCCAAAGTATACCACACCTGTTCAAATCGGCTTATTCCTTAAATCTATAAATCTCTAATGTATTTTAACTCTTTTCAGGTCTCTTGGCGATTCAGTATCTTTAAGGGTATTGTTCAGTCAAAAAATTTGTACAGTCAATCTTGACCACCAAACAAATTTTGTTCTGATTTCATAGATAGTTCATCATGAACTCAAAAGACATGACATACCGCCATTAAAATGAGAAGAGTCTGCCTCAAGAGAAAGTTTAACAGTGATAGTTTTTTGACAAGAGACTTTCAAAATAAAGAAACTATGACATACCTATTTATGTGCACAGTTTCCCACAAGATCGATGTGCTTAGTATTTGCAATGAGACATATTCTAGTTATATGTGAGTCGGCTTCATTACTTTGAACGTGTTGGAATGTCATGGTTAATAACTTAATCCTTTTGCCCAACAGCTGCGCTGCAGTTTAGAAAAAAACAAACACAAAATTATAATGATTACTCATTCATACAAAATTAAAACAGGAAGCTGAAGCAAAGAACATTAAATTCAAATTCCTACAAGGAATGGACAAATCAGGCAGAGGAGCATAATCATGAAGGACAAATAAATGAGCCAATGAAAGGCCGTACAAGAATGAAACCCTTATTTTTGGATTGTTAGAAACCTTATGTTAGTGAAAAATCAGATTTGGTTGGTTGATGAAAGTGTTTTAATGAACATATAGAGAGAATTAAACTTTAAGAGCAGCATCCACAAAGGAAACATGGTGGTGAAAAAAAGATAAGATTGATACTATACGATTTAAGTTAGGAAAAAGGGCATACCCTTCAATAAATTAAAAATTAGATAAGAACAATGAAGGTTGCAAATCAAATGGCACGGAGCTATTCTATTATCTTAAAATTACAAGTGCCATCACATACCTGTACAGTTTCCACTATTTTCACAACCAGCATAGTAACAAAGTGTTGCATCCGTCAGTACATGGACCACGTATCAACTTCTGTTTGCCACACAAAATACTTTGAGGAAAGTATCTCTGGCACGTGGAACTTTAAACTGCAGTCCAATGGAGGAAAGTAAAGATTTTGTTCACTTCATCCCTTCTATCAACATCTCATCTGCCAACACCAACACTGTAGAACAAAAAGAGACAATTAACAATTAGAAAGATTGATTAAAGCATAAAAATCAACTTCTTTCCTTCTTCTTTTTTTGTTTTGTTTGGGGAACTCGCACAAATGGTATGAAACAATTAAAAGAGAATGATAGACTAAGAATAAGGAATGAGAAATACCAGAAAAAAAAACCTGATTCCAGCTTGTTACAGTTACTAATTGTATCTCCACATAAATTAAGCATACCTAATGTGAAAGCATGCCGCTTGTCACAATTACATTTTCGATACCACAAATAATCTGTAACCTATTCCTACGAAGACTTTAGGAACGAGGCAGTATGAATAACAAAGGATAAATAGCTCATGAATACTAAAAAAATATTAAACATCAATTGTTAAGTAAGAACAGAGTACGTCATAAATGAATTATTTAAGAAAGTTTAAATAAAATTGTTTGTGTTATGTCAAACAAAAATTGGTACTGGGTACAATCTTACAAGCTTCATGGAAATATAACATGTACCTTCAAAATTTCCGTTGTTTTCACATGCGCTTGATCTACATCAATCAATACGAGCAGCAGTCTTCATATCCTTTTCAGGCAGATCCTTGTCCACAACTCATGTAGAAATATCAAAGGCATACAAAAATATCTGCTGCAGTGCAAAACTGAGATGGGACTTTGTTAATTCTGGATTCAGATGCCATCTTGATGCCATCAACACCATGCTGTAGAAAGAAGAAGAAGGAAGTACATTACAGACCTAGCGTCAGCACAGGTATAGTGATTAAAGCTAACAGACGCAAGCAAAGTATAAGATGTGACGAATCTCCTGATCAAACGAATATGATAAACAAAAAGGTACACAGAAGGGAATAACATAATTCAAGAAAATAATTATGAACCTAGAAATAGAGCGTACAGACTAGAGGTGGGGGCCGACGCGCCGCCGAACACATTTCCGATCACTTTCACGCCACCGATCAAGATTTTCCTTCAGGTTCTTATGGGAACTCAACCATAGACTCAACGCCGCTGGCTCCAAAAGTTACTGCCCTAACCTAACCTCACGCCGCCGATTGCCAAAAATTCCAGTCGGCGCCCATGTCTAGTACAGACCAACTCCAAGAGTCCAAATTCATAGCAAAAGCTCCGTGTCTTAAAATGACAGAAAATGAGACCATAGAAATTAAACACTCACAGAGGTAACACATAAAGTCTACATAATGATTGGTTGCTCAATCTTGTTACTTCCGAATAAACCACTTAAAACTTGATGTCATGAGACAATGATTTGCAATTACACAGTTCGTGCCACATTAACTTGCAGACTTCCTTTCCTTTCCTTTCTTGCAGACTTCCTTTCTTATATTTGTTAAATTAACTAAACAAAACGTTGATCCGCGTTGATCACCAAATTCTAATAATGAAAACAGCAGAGACAGAGTGACAGAGCGAGGTTATGACAACTATGAGAACGTTACGGAGAAGAGAATGGCGCGAGACTGCTCGATCGCTAATCAGATGAGAACAACCGTTGGCGACATTCTCATAGCTTGTCGTCGTAGCCTCTGCTCCTGCTCTTTTACTTCCACTGTCCTCAGCTAACCCAGCCAGCGGCCGAGCCGATCCGAGCGTGCCGAGCCTGGTGCCGAGCTCAGCAGCTCACCACACGACTCCGAGCCGAAGCTCAGCTGACCACATGCCCGCGTCCCGCGCCAGTTTTTATCCCCCTTTCTCTGGGTAAGACTTAAAACTTTAGTTTCCGTTTTATTTCGAAGATTTAGTGCTTAAATAACTTTAGAATACTTAGTCACGATTTTTAGAACGGTACATTATATGAAATTCTGAATTAAATAAAAAGGGCTAAAAATGGCTCGCCGTTGCCAGACGTGGGCTAAAAAAATAACTGTGATAATTTTTTTTTATTTATTTTTAATGAAAGACTCTTTATCTCAATGACAGTGTTTTCAAATGAGTTTTTTTTTTTTTTTTTTTACCGCTCTTCC
>CABIKL010003781.1:0-10471 GCA_902196195.1 Aptinothrips rufus | reverse complement strand
CCCGCCGTAAGAGTTCAGTGAGTGCGACAGAGACAGAAAGCGCTAGTGGGCTCTAGAGCCCACCAGTTTCCCGTCTCTGCTCGCAGCGCAGCGCGGCCGACTACTGGTTTGACCGGACCTTTCAGTCTGGGGAGGGGGAGGAGGCTGAACGGCGAAGAGCCTCCAGACTCGGCGGGCGTGGCCGCGGGAAGAAGTCGGTGGGGGGGGGGGCATTTGGACGGGCGCATGGACGTAGATGGAACCCACAGAACCACTAAGAGCGTAGGCCCGCAATATAGCTAGTACATGGTTCAAAAAATTCGAGAAACATACAATTTTTGAATTGTTTTTGAATCGCGCGACGTTTTGCAGCTGCCGGCAACAGCCTACTGAGGGAACACAAGGATAAGTCACGTTTGGCGTGATACTGGTTGCCTAACCTTCGATTCGCGGGCGTTTCGAGTGTTACTGTTTGCCTACCCTACGATGCACAGGCGTTTGGCGCGATGCAGATTGCCTAACCTTCGCTCTGCAGGCGCTAAGACTGCCTACCTCTACATTCAGCGCATGTTCTGTGGTGTGAGTTGTCACCTTGGCAGGGTAGAGCGTGATCCACGGTGCTGCTCCACGCCACGCCACGCCACGCGCCGCGTCCTGCAGGCCCGACACATGGCCGCTCTGCTCTCCCACTGACATTGGGACAGGCCCGGCCCAGCCCAGCCCTCTGCCAAGCCCACTGCACCGCGCCATCCAACGCAAGGACGATGGAACACACCGCTAATGGATCTGCTCGGGTCGGGCTAGAGTGCTAAGATTTGGGGCTGTCCATAAAGTACGTAAGGCTCTTGGGGAGGAGGGGGGGGGGGGGCTACGCTCACCGTACGGTCCTACTAAAAGCATGGTGAGGTTGGGTTATTCGCCTTACGAAGGGGGTGGGGACGGGGGAAGTCAAAAAGAGGCCAATTTTGCCTTACGTAATTTATGGACGACCCCTTAAGGTGTTATGTGTCCAAAATCAGTGTCGACAGTCAGTATTGTACAAGCCGAAGGAAATAAAAGACTTTCACAAGACACCACTGTAACGATTTTTTCCCCTTTAAACTTTACCTGTTTTGGAGAGCCCTTCCCTCAAAAAACAGGGGCGAAGTAACATCAGTTTCGAAATTTTTGGAAGTCAGCGGGTCAGGCCAGTTATACCAAAATGATCACGTCACTCTAAAACACAATTTTACACATACCTCTGAACGAGACCCTAAAATTTTGAAACTTTGGTAATACTTCACTTTATCATCTGCGGTGGCTCCCCTAAACTGGTATATATTTATTTTTTACAGTGATTCGGCCCGGCTAAGTAGTATGATATTAGTTTTCACGACTCCAAAGCACCTAGAGTGCACTCGCTCGCTAACTAATTGGAGGAGAGGGTCGGCAGTGCGCTCTATGCCGTGATAATGCGTGCGAGAGAGAAGGGAAGTGAGCAGGGCCCGGCCAGGCGGGTACTGCCTCGTAAACCGAGCAGCTAAACTGAACAAAGTTGCAGGAGGTGGGGCAGGTGTTAAGAGACTGCCAGAGCATGGCGATACACCTTGTCCAACCCGTTTTAATGCCGCTGGGCGCGCGACACTGAGGGGTGGGGGCAGACGTCGCGACCATTGCATAAGGCAGTCGCCAGGGCTGCACAGATTGGCTCGGCTCGGCTCGCCTCGGCTGACAAAAGGCCGACAAAAGGCTCATGAAGGGGGATTACAGTCTTTACCGGGAGAACGACGCTGGATTAGCGAATCAATTGACGCGGTGCAGCGCGGCGCAGCGTGCTTTGGCACGGCCTTCCAGCGCGTCACGGGCAGCGGCAGGTGCACGCAGCTTCAACGCAGGTGCACGCAGCTTCAACGCAGCTACAGCAGCAGTAGCTGCAATGGCAGTAACTGCAGTGACAGTAGCTGCAGCAGCAGTAGCAGTAGCTGCAGCAGTAGCTGCAGACGGGTAAAGAGCGGTGGCTCCCAGCCCCCGACAGCCGGCGAATTTATAAGGTGTGTGCTGTCTGTGACAAGGAGATAGGACCCTCAGCCTTCCCTCCCACGCGCTCGCTGTCTCCTGAAGGTCCATCATTCAGCACGGAGATGGCACGCCACGCCACGCCACGCACCGCCCAATAAGAAGGGCGTGGCGCGGCACCGACCGCGGCCATAACTCGCCTGAAAACACATTATTTCCACACTACAGCCACAGTAGCCTGTGTGGCCCTCGCCGTCTGGACCAGCCAGCAGCGGAGAGGAGGGATGTCCTCGGACGACAGCCCACATGATGTCTCCAAACAGCCGGGACTCAAGTGCGTGAATGTGGAGGGGGGGAGGGGGAGGTAATTAGCATTCAATGGCCGAGCCTAGCGCCGTACTGCCGGCATGGCTCCACCGGTCTTACGTACGCGCGCCGAGCCGAGCCGAGCCGAGCCGCTACCCAGCGCCTAATGCGGCCACTACCGGCTGCAGAGGGGCTCCACCACACTGGAAAGTACCCGTTCAGCACATTGAAAGAATTTCGTAAATTAAATTGGTTTAAGTTACAAGAACTAAAAACAAACGGGATGTATATGAATCAACACGACCCGATAGTGGTAAAATTGCTGCTGGTAGTTTCCTTTCAATGGTCCACGACAATATTGAGAAATATAGTGATGGTCCAACCCTAAACGCCGACGGCCTTAGATCCACATTCATCATCAGATTACAAGGAAACGAGAGGAAGTTAACTTTCTTCTTTCTAGGGAGCTGGATGATTTGAAATGAAGGTGAAGGTGATAGTACTCCAATAAGCGGAGTTTTGAGGGAACTGGACGTTTTCTTTTGAAGGTGATTGTACTCCAAGAGGAGTCCCGAGGTCAGTAAACTGCCGCTTTGCTCCCGACAGCTTCGCATTGCTTCGCATGCCCAGCCGCCCACTCGGCCAATCGCAAGGCTGGGGCGAGAGCAAGGGGAGGGCGGGGCGCGGCGGGGCGGTGGGGAGAGGGTGAGGTGCCAAACGTGGGCCGGCAAAGACAGCTCGGTAATACTTCAGTGTCATCTTGCGCACCAAGCCCAGTTCGGCCCATGGGTAATAACAAAGATGACACTTGCTGCTCAGCAGGGAATAAGGTTTTAGTTTTTCTGTGCAGAAACCTCACACCTGCATTCTGCCTATTGTTCGCACTTCACTTCTGCACCCAGAAACCGGCTTCCTTGTAAGTATGAAAAACTTTCCTATCTGTGCCTAGTAAATTTTCGTTTTCCTGAAGAAATTGTCATCATGCCACGCATTTCCTTCGTTCAAAGAAATTTCGTTGAGACATCGCAAATACCGCAGGATTGGTCCTACGAAAATTTCTTTGGTACAGGAACGATCATTTTAGCGTTCGAACAACGAAACTCATAGCGCTTTTCTGAGTGAGCAGCGGCAAGAGTTTGTGTGTCTCTGACTCCGCTCCGAAAACGAGAACGACACATCGATCGCATCGCACTACACCGGCTCGAGTCGGTCGAGCCATTATTAACGGGGTGCGGTGCAGCGCGTTCTCCACACAATGAATGAAAGTACATCGGCAGGCGAGACTTGGCGCGGAGTGGAGTCACCGGGCCTCGCAGTGAAAGGGGTGCGCGCCCCGCCCCGCCCCGCCTCGCCCATCGCACCAAGCACGGCTGACGAGACGACGCGATGCGATGCTTCGCCTCGAAAACGTCTCGTCTCACAGTGAAGCCGTAAAAACGGGCATCATTGTCTGCGACGAGGTGGCGGCGGGTCGGGCGTGGCGTGGTGGGGCTCTCATGTTGTTTGTCGTCGTCCCCCGCAGCCAGCAGCCAATAATAAGAATGGTGATCTGCGGCAGAACGCGTACTCCGCGGCTGCCATTAGGCTGCCATTAGGCTGCCACTTGGCTGCCACTAAGCTGCCACTAGGTCGTCACATTGCGGCAGGGCAGGGCAGGGCAGGGCAGGGCAGCCCGAGGGGCAGCCGCTATCATTTGCATGCGAGGAAGTCTGCAGCTCATTAGCACGTCTTGCAGAGTCCAGCGAGCACTGATACCAACCTGTCAGCGTCGTGGGACAAGAATTAATTGAAATGAAAAGTTACTCTATAAAAGAGTTTTATTACCTCGCGATCTTGAGAGGAGCCGAGTCTACACCGACACTGACAAAAAGAATTGAAAGAATTTCTCCGCAATTTGCAATCTATTTGAAGGCAGTCCAACGGATTTCATTCGCAATACCTCACATCAGCAGACGTGATAAAATGAATCATTCTGTGCAAGTATTCTTAAATATAAATCTTTCCGGCGAAGTCCTCCCCCGGCTAACCTTTAACAGAGCGCACCACTTCCCGTCAAGAGTGAATCTCCAAAACGACTGAATGTTATGCAGCTCCAGTGCAGTGGACGTTCACTTTCAGAGCCGAAGAGGAGGCAGGAGGGGACAGAAAACAAAAGAAACCGCACTGGAAAAAAACATACCTGTTTTGGGGAACCCTTCCCCCGAAACAGGGGCGATTTAACACCAGTTTCAAAATTTTGGGGGCTTGTTTGGAGGATTATGTAGAAATGAGTTTCAGAGCAATTTGGGTTTTTTGGGATAGCTCTCAAAATGACCCCCCAAAATTATCAAAACTGGTGATACTTCACTCCTGTTTCTGGGGAAGGGCTACCCAAAACAGGTATTACTTTTTACAGTGCGCTCCGTGCGGCAATGAAAGCAAGTAGCAGGCTGATGCAAAGTGACGAGCAGCGCGCCGCGGCACACCGCCGGCCCGGCTCGGACCTGGCTCGGACCGACGCGGACCGACTCGAGTACCATCGGTACCACCGCATGGAGGAGCCCCCCCCCCCCCCCCCCCCCCCCCCCCCCCTCACAGCCTCACAGACCTTGACAAAGATGCGAGGAATCTGCTGAGGCATTCAGGTGCTCCGGGCAGCTTCCGCAACGCATCACCTCTCCCCTTCCCCCCTCCTCCGGGCTGCCAGCGGGCTGTCAGCTGGCAGCCAGCCCGGAGATGAGAGGTACCCGGAGGCACCCGGAGGCGGTATCGAGTCAGATGTTTCCCCCGCTCCAAGAATTTGGCAGAAACGAAACGATTCGTTGGGAGCGGTCAAGCAGGCGCGTAGGCAGGGGGGGGGGGGGGGGGGGGGGGGGGGGGGGGGGGGGGGGGGGGGGGGGGGGGGGGGGGGGGGGCAATATGACGGTGGTGGATGGTTGCGTGCACGTGTAGCGCCGGCTCACCGGCACCGCGCACGCAGGGGAGGGGGTCAGGAGGGGGAGGGGGGATTTATCACATGAGTGGCACTCAGCTTGTTTCGGATTGTCGCGTAAGGTGAGGACGGGGAAAGGAAGCAGTTACAGTGAATCATCCGCTATTCTTCCTGCCCTGCCCTGCCCTGCCCTGCTCACCCCTGCTCTGCTGTGCCGTGCTCCGCCCTGTAGTGCCCTGCTCTGCTCACCCTGTGGTGTTGTTTACCGGGCCGATTGACCGCCACGCCGCGCCGCGCCACGCTCCTAATAGTACACTCACTGGGAAGTAAATAAATCGCACGGCTCGGATGGGCCACACTAGTGCGCGGCGGCGTTAAAGGGGAAGTACTGCACGTGATGGGAATCGAATCTGGGACCGTCAGTTTGGAACTGCTGGGCAGTTTATCTCTTCATCCTGTCAAGTACGAAGAGAGTTGTGGATTCTGGCACTGTGTGCCGTACCGACATATGAGCTAGTCTGCTTTTCATTTGGTTCCTCATGCGATGTATTTGAATGTTCGCGCGCTGTAGAGATGATGCAGGAGGTCCTTCCATGCTCCGCGGTTTGACATATCAGGCAGCTTGGCGTGGCTGGGCGTGGCGAGGCGTGGCGTGGCGACGAGTTCTAGTCGCGAATGGATGGGTGGACGGCTAATGCGGTGTGTAGCGATTCCACACTCGGCCTGTCAAAGTGCCGTGCCCAGCCGCGTGCCCAGGGGTCGCACCCGACCCGAGGCCCGACCCGAGGGGTCCAATGCTCACCTAATGTCGTGCACAAAGCGTGAGTATGAGCTTTACAGCTGTGGGGAATTAGAAGGAGGAAGGCTATCGGTTGTTAAAAATAACAAGATTAATTACTGTGCACAATTTGACAGTCAGAGCGCTTGGTTGAAATCGAAAGCCAATAACATTGTTCGAAAACAAATTCTAAGGCACATACCTAGAATCGAGTTTTTCAAAAGCATAGCCTAATCCAGAATCGAGCCCAGAATTGAATTTCTTATTTTACCTGAAGTATTGAGCATTTCAATTCATAGACGTTAGACGTTCTAAAAAAACAAATTACACTATGCTCCAAATAGTACGTTTTATTTCTCGGTGTGTATTGTGATGTATTAAGTGTACTCCTCGGTCCCACCTCAAAGCGGCTGCCCTGGCCCTGCCTGGCCTCGTGCCTTGTCATACCACGGTCCAGCACCACTCTCCTATATTCTCTGCACTCCCGAAGAAACAAACGTTGAAGCGCTGGGGATGCGGCGGGGGCGGGCCTGCCTATCAGAGCGCACCGTCAGGTATACTGGCCGCACAGACAGGGCTGCAGCTCAATAATGTATCGCGTATTTTGGGCGGGGCAGGTCAATGCTGGTCGGGGTGGGGTGAGGTGGGGTGGGGATCGTGGTTCTAACAAACAAAAAAGTGGGAACATTTTTTTTAAATCTGTCCATACGCAAGATATTAATTGCGCTTTCATCCCCTTTCTATTCATGCGGATCGTTAAATTCTCGTGTGGGGGTTGAATTGAATGACGAATTCAGTTTTTACCTCGGCCGAATATCTCACGCCTTCAGCTTAGCAGCTTCTACCGTCGCGCGCGAAATTTAAATTAATCACTTCCATCTCAGGGCGATTCATCATGTGTCCGGATTACGCGCGGTCAGTTCGCTAACCCTTCGACTGTCCCTCCCCCCTTTTCCCTCCCACACTCTCTCTCCCCTACCCTCCCCTCCCTCACACCTGCTGACCTGTGACCCTCAGTGACCCATATCCCAGCTGCGGTATGAATCACGTCATCGTGACGTCATCGTGACGTCATCGTGACGACAGCCAAGTCACGGCGGCGCGGCGCCACGTCCCTTCAGTCAGCCCTTTACAGTTGCTCGGCTGGAGGTGGGGAGAATCGCCGTGGTCACGTGACTGCCTCACTGGCGGACACAATGACGAATCACGGACGCAGTCTCTCGCCCCGCGGCGGTCTCTCTCTAGATACTCCTCGCTTCTTTTACTTTATCGTAGGCTCAGTGTTCGGGGAAAAATCGGACAGGGGAAGAATCGAACGATACATTTTAGCTCAAAGTCGTGACTGTACCCTCAATACGAAGGTTATTCTGATATCATATCAAGTGGAGCGAATGAATTAAAACTATTACGTTGAATGTTGAACACTCTCCTGAAAAGGCCAGAATAATGGTGTTCGATTCTTCCCCTGTTCGATTTTTCCGCGAACTGACCCTATATTTGGTATATATGTCATTGGTAACTCACCGCACGGGTCGTACAAACCGGGTCATAGGAATTCAAGGACAAGGGGTTGACCCCAGGTGGCCTCATCCCTCTGTCCTTGCATTTCGATGAACTTTTTATTTCACGGTTTGCTGATTGCGGAACAGTTCGTCTTGATCAAAACACTGCACACTAAATGTAGCTGCGCAATTTTGTGCGAACAATCTACAAAGCTAAACTACGCTTCGTTTGCACGATTTCGTACTTTTCATAAGTATGGTTTTTCATTTTTCTACGTGAATTTGCACAAAATGTGTGCGTATAATATGCACATTAAAATCGTGCAAATGGAGCGTAGGTTTATTTTCGTACCACAATATTGTACAAATACATTTAGTGTGTGGAGGAGTGTACCGTCAGTTGAATGGATCCCAGACGAGAGGTCGCGCCTGTCCGCGCGCTCCGATTGATTTCGTCCTCCCCGCTGGCAGGGCAGGGCAGGGCAGGACGCCTGTCGCGCGCGTCAAGAGCTTCGTCTCGACTTCTACTTCCTCCATCATTTATTTTTGTCGAGCGACCTGGACAGAGCGACCGTCAAGCTCGAGGGGCGTGTCTTCCATCTCTGTCGAATGGAGATGAGCACTGTGAACATTCAAGTCGGCATCTTGACGGCAATGTCATGGTGAATTTTTATTACAACAATGTAGTCATTGCCGCTCGGTCACTTTATTTTGAAGTATGGTCATTACCAAAGCAAGTTTTTTTTTGTGGTACTTTTCTTATACCATGAAAAATACCCGACTAAAAACAATGAAATGGCCACATAGTTAAGAAATTACCATCAAAAAGTATGGTAAAATTACCGAAATTCCAAAACCAGTGATGTCACTGTCATCACTCATTCATAATGCGCATAGCAACTTTGAGCCCCTATCTGATGATACTGTCGTCACGTATGACGGAACAGGTGAGGATCTTTTGGCGGGTGACGGTGACTTTCTGCAGTAAGGTGTGGGCCGGTCTGTAGCCTCGCGGGGGCCGGGCGGTGAGCGCCTCGAGATATTTTTGGAGGTTAATTGGCGCCCCACGTTCCATATTCCTTCTGCTGGAGCTCCAGTCACGGACGCCAGAGGAAATCACCGATCCTAGCCTCGCGTGATAATTTGATTGAGCTCACACCGCTGGTTCACCGGGCGCCCGTGCGTTCGACTCGGCGGGCTGGCCCGGGCTGCTGAGCTGAGCCTGGCTGAGCCGTCGCCACGTTCCTCTGCATTCCGCAGGCGCGGATCGTTAGAGCAAAGGGGGGTGAAGGAATCGCTTCAAGGCAACCGCGCATTATTGTGCTGCCCAGATGTTTCTTCAAATCCCATAAGATTTTCATTTCCAGTTGCAGTCAGTGGTCTTGGTACTATGCGCGTGAGCTCACCCTGTAATGTAAAACACACTGACGGTTTTGGAATTTTCGACATCATAAATTAACTTGGAGATTCCACTAATCTTAAGGGGATGTAAACCTCGTGAACGCCTGCGGGGTAGGCAGCAGCCGGGCATTGCTGTCGGGTGGTTGCCTACCGCCCGGGCTGCGGCTGCTGAGGCTGTCGCTGGGCCTTTCCCCCCGGGCGAGGTGATAGGTCGGGGGGGGGGGCAGGCAGCCCTGCGGTGGTGCATGTGACAGTGTTGATTGCGAGTTCCTCCAGCCGCAGTGCTGTGCTGTGCTGTGCTGGTGGAGCGACAGTAGCTGGCGGAGTCAGGGCGGCTGCTGTCAGCTGTGGTGTGCGTGGCGTGGCGTGGCGTGGCGTGTGGTGTGGCGTGGCGAGGCCTGGCGCGGCCTTCTTTCTCGTAGTGTACTAAATTTACCGTAAAATACAAGTAAAATACTCGAAAATACCACTGTTATTTACGTAAAATACGTAATTTATTAAGTAATTTATTACGTATTTTACGTAAATTACAGTCGTATTTTACTCGTATTTTACGTCAATTTAGTACACTACTTTCTCGCATCCCTTCCTCTGCCCCCCTCATCGCCAACCATCATCTCTCTCTCTCTCTCTCTCTCTCTCTCTCTCTCTCTCTCTCTCTCTCTCTCTCTCTCTCTCTCTCTCCAGGCTGCCCTATCGGTGCCACAGTGTCTACACACCTGTGAAGCGCAACGTCGCTCAAATGACGCCCGGGCGGTGAAGATGAGCGTGGGCGGATAAATCCGAGGTGGGGTGGGGCGGGGCGTGGCGTGGCGTGGCCAAGCCAGTGAATGCAGAGGGCGGCGCAGTGTGGCGCGGCTCTGCTTATCGGCCCATGCCAGGCAGCTGGCTGGTTTGTTCCGGGAACTGGAAGGGGAGGGGACGTATGCTCTGGAGCAGTCTGAGTGTGTCGTTGTGTTTCACTGTGCGAAGATTACCATTCTGGAAAAGTTCAATGCTTCAGACTTCGCGTCGGCGTGTCGGTGTCAGACAGCCCCTTGGAAGTAGTCCCCGGGTCTTTCTCAAGGCGGGCGTGCCTCCCCCTCCCCCACTTGTTTGACGACGCCATTTGGCCCGACACGACTCGGAACTTGACTGTCCTGCACAGCCTGGCCTCATGGCCTGGCCTCATGGCCTGGCCTCATGGCCTGGCGCTCCTCCTCGGAGGCCACCTGTTGCCCGCTGCCCTGACTAGTTGGGCATTGTTTTGCTCTAAGACTGGAAAGCGAATGTCTGCCATGGGCCGGGCGAGGCCGGGTCCCCGGATAGCCTGAAAGAGTTGCTGGGCTGCAGACTCTGGGGGGGAGGGGGGGGGGGGGCGCTCTCTCCTCGCTGAGCAATATGCTTCGGACCGAGTCTTACCGCGACGGTACGGTGTCCGCGTCCACAGCACCCCGTCCCGCCACACTGGAATGCGCCGCCACGCCCCGCCACGCCCCGCCACGCCCCGCCACGCCCCGCCACGCCCCGCCCGCTCTCGATGAACGGCTTCCTGCCCATGCGGAAGGTTAACACGTAATTAATCTCCCTGAGGGCTCGCAGGGCTCCCCCGTCCGGGTA
>CABIKL010003780.1:0-10472 GCA_902196195.1 Aptinothrips rufus | reverse complement strand
CCCCCCCCCCCCCCCCCCCGGCCCCCCACCGCAAACCGAAAAAAAAAAAAAAAGAGGGACGTGGCAATCATGTGACGAAGCTTGCTGCTACACACCCACCTTGCACCTAGCACCAGCCGTGACTAGCCTCGTAATGAGTGCAAGGTCGCACGCAGCAGCTCTCTCCACCTCTAGCCTCTCCGTAGGCCGCCCCACTCTCTGAGGTCCACCTTCGCCGAGTACAACGCCGCACTGCCTTTCACTCGGGTAACGGCAGTAGAACGTGATCCAGAACACGGGGCAACAACTCTCATTTGTCTAACGTTACTGGGGGGAAAAAAAAGCATGATATGCACAGGGGTCCATTTATTCGCAAAGCCATCCAAGCTACTTCCCATTTCCTCATCATTTAAAACTTCCATAATTTAGATCGATACAAAAGGGAATGTTTTTGCTTCCACATATTGGATTTAGCAGTTATTTCCCATGTTGTCATCCAAAAGTCTTAACAATATATCCAGGAAAATTTGTTTCGCACAGTAACACCACTGATCTGACCACAAAAATAACTCCGCACAGGGATACGTATTCAAATAATGGTGTATTACTGAAGACGTAACAACTCAAAAAATACAGAAAGTCGCTAAAAATGGCTGGAGTAAGTACCAAACTGAATGCCTCAGGAAATCCCTCTCTACAAACATTTTTATAATACTTAACATTCCGCAATATGTCTTTTCAGAGATAACTGTTGGCCCATTCCGACTGTGCGACATGCTCCAACAATATTGGCAGAAAACATAAAAAACGAACAAGAGAGGAAAGAAAGCAAAGTTACTCAAGTAAACATATGTCATCTTTCTTAAGTAAAATAAAAAAAAAAGAACTACTGATTGTTTTCACCAGGAAAAGCAAACTCACAGGAATAAATCATAATTTTGAATTAGGGTCAACTGAGACACGTTAAATACCTTTGTCTTCAATGAAAGGTATCTAATATTCAATACTTTAAGGAACAAATTTCTTTCAAGGATATGGCAGTAAAAATTAAGGTTATGTGCCAATAATTACTTCATCAAATGTTTATCAAGATCAAGAGGTCGCAGTTTGCCGCAAGATTCCCAGAAATGTGTGAGTCCTTGAGACGAACGAAACAAATTACAAAATAAAATTTCGTGTTTACCTGCGTTTTCAGGCCCAGCCCGATGCAAGCAGACGACAGACGACTTGTCTGACAACTGAAACTGAAAGGACAGCACGGCAGGCAGCAGGCAGCAACCCTGCAGCCTGCAGCAACCCGACTCACGAACACCCACGAACGAACCAAGAACGCCGAGCCGAAGAGCCGAAGACCGGTCGGCACGCCGCGCCGTTCCCCCTCCCGGCCGACCCGGAGGTGGAGGGGGTGCGCGCACGATGGCGGAGGATGTGCCAAGTCTGCGCATGATCACTGCGGCGGCGTATATACTTTTTATTTTTTTTATGGTTTTTACTATTGTTTAGTATGCGCACGAATTAACTTATAAGCACTAATGTCTATCATGCGACTTCTCCTTCCCACTTGTGTGTTTCCTTTTTAATCTAAAGCCGTAACTTGTGATAATCAAAGAAGGTTGTTTCGGCGCAAAAGCCATATTTAACCGCCATCAGATGCGGATGTCGCTTGACAGCGGACTCGCCCCTCATTGGCTCGTTGGCTCCCAGCGCTCATTGGTTCCCAACACTCATACCGGAACAGCCACGATTATGCCCCAAAATGAATTTACCACCCGAAGTTGTCTACTGTCTGCTGATTTTTTTTAAAACCCTTGTTCTGTAGTCTAGATTCTAAGAAAAACGGCTGACGTTAATTTTTGCGATTAATTCTTTCAGGATAGTACCTATTTGTTCATATATTTTCTGTTACATTAGCATGATCATATTTTGATGTTGTTTTTTCTTCTTTTTAATGAAGAAAAAGATGGATTATTGAGTTAGGAAATGAAGGCAGAAAGGATATCAAGTTTAGATTTAATTTTTATTGATCATTTTCTTTGCATTTGAGCTACACCTAAATCTCCAGTTCCACTCCTTCCTTACAATGAAAATTAGTGCACAGGAAGTTTGATTCCACATGCTGAGAATTATTTCCTACGTATTAATGTTTGGAGTGGATGAATGAAAATTTAGGTGTACTTGAAATCATGCAGTTGCTACCACATTATCTGCAAAGACGAAAGACATAAGTCTGTCGTAATAAAACTATTTTGGTCATACATAAATAAGTCAATTAAAATGAAATGCATTGGTGCTCAAACATTTGTTGGTTCATCAATTGAAAACATTACAATTCAGAAATGGCAGTGAAATGGGTACCTATCATGAGTTATTTGCAAATTATTTTCATGATGTAAACAAAGTCAGTCTGCCACAACCATTTAGACTTACAGGAAGAAAAGAGTTTTCTCGTAGAAGAACAAACTAACTTAATCTCTCAAGGTCCACATACGAAAAAAGCACTAAGATCATTCCATTTTAAATTGACTATCGTTATCACAGCATTGTTACAAAAATTGAAAGGATTTTAAAATAAAAGAACACTTGCCCAGTGCAACTTTAGATAGATAAATATTATCCCCTCACAAATTATCAGACTTGCTATGTTAAAAGTGGGACAAATCTATATAGTCAAGGAGAAACAGACTCACGTACAAGCCTTTTTCTGCTCAACCAAATAGACCCATTATGGAAGTGTTTGTTTTGAATAAAAAAATGTCATACAGTATTACAATGAAGAAAGTCATTAAGCAATATTTGAAGACAACGCTCACAAAATTCTTCACATGGTCTGACTAAAAAACAAATTCGAAGCCTCTTGAAGTAAACAAACAATATCAAATCCTTGAGTAAAAAATACATAAGTGGGATAAGTTTGGAAGCATCTGGTCTTTAGCTGTTCTGATGTCATACAATGTTAAATTTGGCACATAAATTAGTAAAATATTGTAAAATGTATCAACATATATCTCTTGTTCAAAGACCTTGGTTAGGTATTATCTCTTATTCATAAAACATTAGGTGTCAAAGAAATGTTAAGTTCAAGAAAGCGTTGTGTTTCTTTCAATCAAAACAATTAACAATAACAATTTGTGGTAAATCTCGGCAATGTACTACAGAGATGTCCCAGTGGGTTTTGGGTTTAACAACCTTTTCTATTGTCCTAGAGCCACCCTACGCTCCTCGAGCGTGGACAAAGGAGTGACAGGGAAGTCCGGCGGTGTCCTCTCGCACCAAATTGACGTCGGCTGACGGGGCCGGCAATAAGGCGCAACAAACGTATCCGCGTCACTTTGGCGCAATCGAACAGTTCGAGAGTTCTGGCGATACAGAGCGACGTGCGTCAATATTGTCCCTGTCCGACACAATACAAATCCTGGAATCAGGGTCAGATAACACCTGAGTTTCACCTCATTCTGCCGTTGTGGAGGTCGGAGTCCAAACATAGTTTGATATTCTGTCTGGGCTTGGTACTTCCGCATCCAGGGCTTGAACGCAGCACCGGCCGATCCGGTGGTCCAGACCCAGGGCGGAAGGGTGAAACCAGAGGAAAGGTCCTGGCTCAGACCGCATCGTGACTGTGCCACCCGCTCGGCGAGCTGAACTGCTCGTTTAGGGAAGTGGTCTCGAAGTGCTGCAGGCAGGCAGTGCAGCACAGCCTACTGCTCGCTGAACCAGCCACCCTGCGCGGCGTAGGACGACCTGCTGGACTGGAACTGGGTCCGCGTGCCTCCGGGGGAGACGTTGCCGCCCTGCTGCCGCTCCGAGCTCTGCTGCACCTGCACCTGGCCGCCGACGGGCGGCAGGGGCGCGGGGCGGCGCGTGGACCGGGTGGAGTGCGCGGAGGAGCGCGGGGAGGTGGGGGAGTGGCCGCGGACCACGGCCCAGTGCTCGGTGAACTCGGACGCGGAGCGGGCGAGCGAGGGCTGGCTGAGGGAGCGGGCGAGCCCCACGGGGCCGTAGTCGTCCTCCTCCTCGTCGTCGTAGTAGCGGCGAGCCGCGCCGCGGTAGTACAGCGAGCTGGGCCCGCTCGCGTCGCTGAGCGTGTCGGCGCGCTCGGGCCGCGTGTAGTCCACCATCACCTCCGTCATGGAGCGCACGTCCATGTCGGACGGCATGCTGGAGCGGCTCGTGCGTCGCGAGCGCGCCAGGTCGAGGCCGCTGCTCGGGCCCGCGGGGTCCGTGGTGAGCGCGCCGCTCGTCAGCGAGCTGCCGTCCGAGTCGTACTCGTACAGGGTGGGCAGCGAGGACCGCCGGCTGCGGGTGTCCCAGTCCTGCTTGCGGCGGTAACGCTGGCCATTGCCCGGGCCTCCCTGCGTGTCGGAGAACAGGTTAACTCCACTCTAACTTTCACATGAAATAATAATAAATGAAAAAAAAACAACAACATTCCAGTTCGTTTGAAAAATTTCATCCAACGTCCGTTCCAAAAGACTTCTCGAAATTTAAAATTGTTTAAAAAATAACCGATTGCAATTATTCTGAAAATGTTTTAAAAAAAATGTTTCCCCCAAAAAATAATTCAAATTTGCGTTTTCTTTGTGCGGAAGAATTTCCGATGGTTTCTGTAATTGCCGTAGTTAATTTACAATCACATCACAATAATTTCAGTTTTCAAAAATTAAAGCAAACTGAAGCAATTTTGTTTGAATTTCTTACGGCCAGGGCAGATGCTTACCTTGGGGTCGTACAACCTCTCTGGCGGGGCGAGCACTCGGATGATGACGTCCCACTTGGCGGGCTCGAACAGGCGCTCGTACCGCTCGTCGCGACGGATGCGCTCGTAGTCCTCCTTGACGGAGGCCTCCGTGAGCATGGTGCGGAGCGAGGACTCGGTGGTCAGGATCTGGCGCCACTTCTCCCTGTCCTCCTGGGTCAGGGCCGCCGTGCTGGTGCTGAGCGACTCCTCCGCGATCTAGAAAAAGAATAATAAGGGGGGCATTAAATAACTGCATGCTAGTCGTTGGTACTAGGAACCCACTGACAGCTAGGCAGCCACGACGCACAGGAGTGCAGCGGGCTGCCTACCCACCAGTCTGCGGGCGTTCTGTGGCTGGCTCTCTGCAGAGGATGAGTGTCATTGGTGTCCACACAAGTAGCGATGCCAGCGAATTAAAAGCGGCCGCGGCTTGTAATACGTTGGGAGGGAATCGTCAAGACATGACAATTCTCCAATGTGGGATCGTTTAAGCGAAAGAAGCGACCAGTTGATAGGCAGCCACAATGCAAGGCAGTGGAGCTGGCTGCCTATCCACTCGTTCGCAGGGGCTCGGCTCCGATGTGAGGAGATATAGAATCGGTGATTTTAGGAAATGAGGAACCGGAAATTGCTTCCATGAAATGATCATGCGATCATCGAACCTAACCTAACTAGCTGCGATACCAGAGCGCTGGTCAGATTGCCTATCCGTAAGTTCACAGGCGCTCCATGGGAGAGTATACAGATATTGCAATCTTTTAGAATCAAATTAAACTCGAAAAAATCCCATTACATTTTCAAAAAACAAATCTTACAGTATTTTGATAAAAATTTGAACACTTGCCGGAAATGTTTCCAAAAAATATAAAAAAGCTGCCTTTTTCCGAGTTTGTATTTAGAATGAATGGAACTCCCTCGTTATTGCAATTCTTTATAATCTAATTAAAGTGGAAAATATCCCATTAAATTTTCAAAAAGACTCTTATTTTCATAAGAATTTGGATCAGTTATCGCAAACTTTTACAAACAAACAAAATTACAAGAAGCTGCCGTTTTTCGAACTCTTGAGAATGGATGGAGCTACCTCCCTCCTCTTTACTCACCTCACTGGTGCTGAGGTCGTCGGCGTCGCGTGGCTCGGGTATCTCGGGCTGGTCCAGGACTCGGATGAGGACGTCCCAGTTGGGCGGCGGGGGCTGGGGCGGCGGGATGGTCATGGAGGAGCGGTAGGTGCGTTCCACGTCCACGCTGGAGCGGTGCAGCTCGGAGCGGTGGTGCTCGGACAGCAGGTGCTGGTTCACCCGCCGCTCCGTGATGTGCTTCTCCAGCGGACGCTCCATCACGGGAGTCGTCGGGTAGCCCGAGGCGGAGGACGTCTCCGAGTAGCTCTCCCAGTCCGTGGCCGGCTCGGGCAGCAGCTCCTGTCCCGGGGCGGGGTAGTTGCGGATCACCACGTCCCACTTGGGGTGGGGCGGCGGCAGCTTAGCGTGCAGCTCCTTTACCTGCGAGGAGAGCACTGGTGAGTCCACGTCTCTTACCAACAACGTGCTGATAACTGCTAATACATGTCGTCGTCGACATCGAAACTGTATCGTCCATCATGTCGAAATTCCTTTAAAAACGACGTCGTTGCGATGTCGAGTACCGAAAACGACGTCGTTTCGATGTCGAGTGTCGAAAGCGACGTCGTTTCGATGTCGAGTACCGAAAACGACGTAATTCTGAGACTAAGAGTTTATTTCGGTGCCGATTTCGACAAGACATCGTTTCGACAACGGAAGCGAAATACATCACCGCGAGTAATTCCGTCGCGGCGTCGCGTCAGCTCAAATTCAACATAAATTTCGACGTAACGTTTCGTCTGCTTGTCATGACGTTGCACCCTGACCTGTCTGCGGTGTCTCTCGATGTCCTCGATGGTCTTCTTCTCGGTGATGGTGCGGAGGAAGACGTCGTCCACGACGTGGCTGGTGATCTCGGGCCGGCGCTCGGCCACGACGGGGGCCTCGATCTGCTCGACGATCTCCTCGACGGCGGGCGGGCGGGGCGCGGCGGCCACTCGCTGCGCCGTCGTGGTCTCCTGGGTGTCGACGATGGTGCGCAGGTCGGCGGTCTCGGTGGTCAGCGTCGACAGGCTCGGGCGGGGCGGCGGCGGCACCTTGTGCACGACCTGCGGGGCAGACAGCTCGCGTCAAATCACCGCGTTAGTGGTCCCAGTGGAACGAAAAACAATCAATTCACCGTCGAAATGACATCGAATCGATCTGAAGATGAAAACAAGTCACGAATTCGGATCACTTTTGTGTCACTACGACGACAATTTTATTTTCGTTCCAATTGGGCACTTTCCTAGCCAAAAATCGAATTTTTCACCAAAACAGAAGTCGTTTCGACGAGAAAAAGGTCGGTATTCAGCGTTGCACTTCTGATTGGGGTACCCTTGTAATGCCAGCGTCCGTTCACAAAAGACGTCATGTTATTGTTGTATCTTATCCCACGTAAACCAGGTCAGTAGTGGCCCCACGGCTTTTCAAGTTCAAGACCTAACCTTCCCCGTGTATTTAGATATAAGAGTCACATTTTCACTCGATCACTTCTCCGCCGCTTTCATTTGTGAGCGGCCCATCAGAGACATAACCGTGATGCTCTTTGATAACAACCACAAAATCTTAGATCTGAAGGATAATGTCCTCCAAAGTTTTTCACCAAACCCTCCAGTTATCTAGAGAGAGAATTTGAAAAATAATCCAGTTGAGCGTAGCCGATTCTTTCTTCATCGATAGTTGAGTGCGCACCCAACGAGCAACGATGGTGTAGTCGACATCGAAGCCATCGTTTCGACCAGGGATCAGACGAGGAGGTCCAGTGAGTCGTCTGTACGTACCTTTGGAGAGAGGTTGGGACGGGATGCTGCACGAACTCACTCTAGAGTTCTCTAGAGTGCTCTAGAGTGCTCTAGAGTGCTCTAGAGTCAACAGAGTATCTAGTCTCTGTAGAGCTGGTTCGGGTTACGAACGCCATGGCGTGCGGGGTAGCGGGTGCAATGGTTGATTATGGAAGTGGGATTATGGTCGTGAGGTCGTGGATGCATCGGATTAGGATTAGGTGAGTTTCGATCAGTCGTGAGGGATGCAATGCCATATGCACAGGGTTATCGTGAACAGATTGCATGTGATTCGCTTCATTAGGTCGAATGTTGTTAACGATGTTCGGTGTTGAAAATGCGAAGGTGAATGTTAAGAAGTTCTTGGTTTTGTCAAAAACCAAGAAATTCACCAGGATCTCTTGAAAACAAACTTACGATATTCCTAGAACCTACAGAAAATGGTGCCGAGAACAGACTTCATTTAGGCAAGGACGATTATAACGAATAAATCATGGCCAGATTCAGGAAGAGGGAGCGGGGAACTAATCAGAAAGTATAAATATAGTATAAAGTATAAATATTTAGGCTAACAATCGACTTGCCCCCCTTTCAAGTCCTCTGGATCCGACCCTTGTTTGACACTTGTATTTGACCCACGAAACATGGTCGAATCGTCGAATAGATGTCTAACGGACGAGATATTCGTCGAGTAGACATCAAAGCGACATGTGGTCATGACTTTACTTCCCAATACATTTGCCACACACATTAATGGGGTGCGTACTTTTTACTGTGCTTAAGTTGTGTACAATCGCGTTGTGCACAAGCTGATGTTGTGCATGCGGTGTGTACAATTTTGTGCACTGTTGCGTACGACTCGGGCAAGATGTGCGCAACTGTGAACGAAATCGTGCGCAACGTGCTTACCAGGTTATGCAGGCACAACGCACAACTGTGCACTATTTCCTTGCGTACTTTTTCTTGTGCGCAAGTTTAGTCTAGTGAGCAACTTGTGCACAAAATAGTACGCACCCCGTTAGTGCGCAATCAACAGTAACGGGCAGAAGGTTCTATATTTACTTAGATCTGTTCTCGGCGGATTCTATATGCCCTGTGGCGGAAGCGGCTACCTCCGCCTTACCTGCTGTCGCCGCATTATCCTGGAGTACACGGGCGTGGAGCCGGAACCGGAACCGGAACCGGGCGGGGGTGCGTGCAGCTCCGGCACGTAGGTGAACGAGGTCTTGTGGATGGAGGGCGAGTCCTCGCGCTGCTCCAGGATGGTGGTCAGCTTCTCCTGCTGCAGGTTGAGCTGCGACTCGAAGTCAGAGCCCGGCGGCGAGGGTGTCGGCGGCGACCTCTTGACCCGCATCTGGAGGTTAGGTTAGGTCAGGTTAGCGTCATGGCGTGGCGATGCGAGCGGGCGGTTGGTTATCCTTAAGACTATCGTTACGGTCGAGGAGGCGAGGCAAGCAAATCAACCTCCTTCCATGCGGCAGCCCAGAGGGAAAGGCCTCTCGATTTCAAGTCGATATCGGCGTCAAAGTTCCCGAACTTTGTCGGAAATATCGGCAAAGTTTCGAATCTTGACGTCGAATCGATGTTGATCGATTCACCATTTCACACACTGGGAGATGCGCTTCCCCTCGAGAACAAGTCCGTCACTGGCTCAGAGTGACCTCACCATGTGACTCAAAATGAAACAATAACAACAATGGCGTCTTGAGAAAACGCAAAATTCCGTAAAAGTTTATATGTATATGCTTCACAACTGGCATATTTTGCGAAAAATATTTTACTCTTATTTTTTGTTTGTTATGTTCTGGCGGTGACGGCCGTGTTCTCTTGGGTTGTTCGTATGCGATGACAAGTCTGACGCACTAAAAGCACCGAGGGGGACAGTCATTCATATCTGCTTGGCTAGGGGTGATCGAATAGGCATGTAAGTGACGCCATAAGTCACTCACTGGTTACTGATTCTTTTGTTTCGCTTCGAAAAGTTCGATCCAAACTTTGCTCCGCAATGGCTGACAAATGAAAACAAACGCAGCTTCGTTTGCTTACTTGGTAATAGTAACTTATCTGTATTACGCGGTGGCCAGACCGAGATAGCTGTAGGTACACAGAACCTCTACGTAGTCTGCTTTTGCATTATGTGATGTAAAATATTTCACTTCTTTGAAAAAAAAAAAAAAAAGGAAACAAATTAAAGCTTGTTTAAAATTTAATGTAATGATACTATTATGATGAAAGGAACGAGGCTAATCTCTGAAAATGGCGCGATGATATGATCAGAAGTGAATGTAAAAGTAAGCGGTCCGAAACGAATAAATAGGCTTGTGCGCTATGTACAAGAGCTCACCTGGACTTCTATCTTGGAATGCGGTTCATAGGACCCAGAGCTCACCGTGGAGGGTCTGCGCAAGCTCCGTGTGTCCACCTATAGCAACACATAGACTAGACCCTCAAGGCAGGAAGCGGAGGGCGGGGGCGAGGGCGGGCGGGGGTGGGGCAGGAGAGTTACTACCCCTCCCCCACACGTCGTGGACTCGCACCTACGCTCGAACGACTCTCTAACCAATATGCTTATGTATTTAAACCGGTTGCAACGTTTTGTCATGAAAAAGTTAAAAAATGATAATAGTATTTTGGCTCCTTGCAACTAAACTTTGAATACAAAAACAAAAAAATCAGTTCACTGAGAAAACCGTTCGAGGTAGGCCGGAGTTCCTTGCATGCCGAGTAGCTTGCTTCCAGCGCGTGCTTGAAGCCACGTTCCTGCAAAGCGATCACGGAGCGCGTTCTGTACGTTGCTCCGAACACTGAGGGTCTCTCTCTCTCTCTCTCTCTCTCTCTCTCTCTCTCTCTCTCTCTCTCTCTCTCTCTCTCTCT